>OZ030014.1:34225000-34502500 GCA_964023405.1 Apodemus agrarius | reverse complement strand
AAGACTCGGGTCTTAAACAAAGGCTGTTTTAATGGGCCTGAGTCATCTTTGCACATAAGCCAATCTGCTTTCCCTGCACATACAAGGGACAAGGGTGTGGATGCTATAACCACCCTAATGCTGCCTCGTTGACAAAGAGCTGGAAGGTGCAGCACCTTCTGGCCCTGCCTTTCCTCTATTGAAGTGCACTGGCCAAGATGGCGCTTCTGCCTTGCATGGCAATGCCTCCCCAACGACATTCATCCGTACAGCACCTCCGTGCTCCATCCATCTCCCTCTGGGGTTCACACAGGGATGCGACTGTGAACCAGTGACACCCCCACCCCCACCCCCGTCTCAGGAAAATGTTCGTTCATTTGACAAATATTTCATTTACGTGTTCCCATTCCCTGGGGCACTGTCCCTGGGCCCTTGTTACACCGGAACCTGAGAAACTGCTCTCTTAGTAGACCGTATCATCCGACTTTCCCTTGGGAGTAGTGTGTGCATGTGTGTGGAGGCCTGGGGTTGCCGTGTGGAGTCTCCCTCTAGCACTCTCCACTGTACTCACAGGGGCGGGGCTCTCAATTGATCCCAGAGCTCAGAGACACTAGCCAGAGTGTGGCTGGCTAGTCAGCTCGCTCCAGGATCCCACACCTCTGAGCCTTCTAAACACTAAAATTATGGCTATATAGCTATGTTCACATGATATATACACAGATTCTGGGGCTCCAAACCCTCTCCCCTCTCTCAGAGCAAGCACTCTAACCATTGAGACACCTCCCTAGTCCCTGAGATCTTATTTTTGTCTTTTCCTGAAACGAGGTACTGACACCATTCAGAACATTCCAGAAACAAAAGGGTCTTTCCCAATCACTGACGCCACGTGTCCCGCTTTACGGCTGAGCAGGGAGTGGGGTCCCAAGTCTGAGGACAGCATTTCCTGGGATTGCTCCCTCCCTGTCTAGTGTATTCGTGTGGACAGCATGGCTCCCTGACCCTGGCAAGCCTCTTGCCTGGGCTGCAGCCCTTGAGGCTGGGTATATACTTTAGCTCTAGGACTTTCTGGTTCTCATTCATACTGCTTTCAAACACTCTTGGAATTCACAGTCAAGTTTCCATTGTATGTGGAATTCCACACACATCCCAATTAGAGTATATTCTGAGCGGTGAGGTCAGAGAAGACGGACACCATTTAGCGTCTTGACTGTCGACATCCACTTGTATTGCTGTTTAAACGTTAAGAAAATTAGGGATTTTTTTTAATTTTTGGTTTCCCTAGTTCCTCCTCTGCCTTGCAAGGGATCTTTCTCTGTGTGTCTGCTGCATGTGTGTGTTTCCTTATCCCCAAGAAATGCATCCTCCAACCTCCCTCCCCCCCCCCCCCACCAAAAAAAAAAAAAAGAACTGCTAAAAAATTATGCATGAGCACCATAGATTGTGCCTGATGCTTGAGGCGGCCAGAAGAGGGCGCTGGATCAGCCGGGACTGGAGATATGGAAGGCTGGGAGCCACCGCGGGGCTGTGGGAACCAAACCCAGATCTGCAAGAGCAGACAGTGCTCCTAGCCACTAAGCAGCTCTCAGCTCACATACTGATGTGCATATTGTGGGGATTAAATACTTGCAGTTGACAGAACCACAGTAGGCCAGATTATTCTCTCTTTTGTTCTTTCTTCCTTTCACATTTTATAGTTTCAGTTTTTAAAGACGTAAATATTTACTTATTTACTTTATTTATTCATTTAGGTTTTATTTATTTTTTTTTGAGACAGGGTTTCTCTGTAGCCCTGCCTGACTTGGAACTTGCTCTATAGACCAGGCTGGCCTCGAACTACCCAGTGCTGGGATTAAAAGTGTGTGCCACCACTGCCTGGCTGCCAATTTGTTCATAATGCAAAAGCAGGTGTGGTAGGAATGTCGGAGGGGCTCTGACTCCCTGGGGCGGGGGCTGCCACTTGAATGCTGGAAACCAAACTCAGGTTCTCTGGAAAGCAGGATGTGCTCTAAATACTGAGCCATCGCTGAGGCCTCAGGCCTTTACTAGTACATTTTATTTTTATTTATTTAGTTTAAGTTTTCTTGTAGCCCAGTCTAGCCATGAATCATGTAACCAAAAATGACTTAGACCTTTTGACCTTGCTCATCACCAGCTTCTAAGCTGCAATGACCAGAGTGTCATCAGGTCTCGGGTCTAGAATAAGAAGATAACTCTGGGTTGTCTGATAATAAACACCAATGCCATGAGTGTCTGGTGACGTAAGGACTGGAATCATCCACACCCTCGCAGCAGCTCCTCAACGATAAGTCTTCCTGGTGATACTACCTACAGGTCAAAGTGCCTCTTGGTCATGCTTTTGAGGGAATGCCACATAGTTCCAGACCTCCTCCATTTTCTGAGATAGGTTACTGTGAGGCCTGGAGGTCCTTGTGCTCCCAGATAGGAACTAGGGTGAACACAGAGGGTTGTCTTTATGAAGGAACAGATCTATAACCTCCTCTCCTCCACGGAGGCTGGGAGCAGCTGTGGTTAATAGCCTGGTGACCTCTGTGCTATCTGTGTGACAAAGACCACACCAGACCTCCTGCCCACCCCGGTCCTCATCATGATCTTGCCGATCTACAGAACCCACTCTGTGGAAGATGTCACAGGTACTTTACAAAGAGCTTCTATGCAGTCATGTCTTAAGCCTTATTGTGCTCATGGGACTGTATTAATTATCACCAGGAAAATTTCACCAAATTGTGCTGTGCTTAAATATCTTAAGAAAACTATTTTGGCCAGAGTCCTGAATTTTGAACCATCATTATCTACTGAGCTGGGTAGGACCGTGCTCCCTTCTCAGCTCCTGTGGACTTTACTCTGCTGGGCGTGGTGGTCACAGAGACCCACACATGTTGTGTTCTCAGGCCAATAACAGACAGTAGAGCCGTGAGAACACATTCCTGAGTCAGCCAGGACAACTGTGGGACAGGGCACACTAGGCTCCCTCCAGCTCCTGCCTGCCTACAGACGCAAGGCCATTACAGCTTTTACTAAAGGAAGGGCTACAGCCCGAACCTGGGAATGCCTTCCTCCTGCCTACAGCAGGGAATCAAGTCCGAAGTTTCACAGTGCGCAGGGAACTCTGTCACCTTTCCCGGCCAAAACACACTAGCCACTTACTAGCCCGGGAGCAGAGTGTGGGCAGGGCAGAGAGGGCAGAGGGGTCAGAGGGGTCAGAGGCTGACTGAGTAACACTCACCATGCAGTCGTCAATGATTTCTGCCAGGCGTGTCCGGTGTTTCCGCCCTAGCCGCATTATCTTCTTCCAGGTGTAGTAGTACTCCACGCACTGAGCCACGGTCTTGGACTTCACCTGCCAAGAAAGTGCAGCCACGATTAGCTCCAGCACCCGATGGCAGGCAGACTTGGGAATCTTCCACCAAGTGGGTCTTAGGGATTGAACTCAAGAGTGTTGGGCTTGGCGGCACTCCTTTACCCACTGAGCCGTCTAACAGCACCCCCCCTTCATTCATTCCAGAAATTCTTTATTCAGGGATCAGGTATGTTCTTCTCTCTGATATTTTTCCTCACAAGAGGCAGCGAGCACAGCATAAACCCTGTTTTGTGACATGATAACCTTTACCCAGCTTGGAGTTTTGTAGACCAAAACAGAGGCTCTTCCATTTAAAGTGCCGGAGTGTTCGGCTCTTTATATTGCTGACTCTCAAAACCTACTTATAATCTAGGTGTGATCCCAGCACTTGGTAAGCGTGGGCAAGGGATCGAAGGTGAAGTTCAGACTCAGCTACACAGCCAGTTCTAGGCTAGCCTGGGTCATGTGAGACCCTGTCTTAAAATCAACCCAAACCAATTTATGAACAAGACCTCAGCAACAGGTGTGTGTGTGTGTGTGTGTGTGTGTGTGTGTGTGTGTGCGCGCGCATGCATATGATGTGTAAGACAGAGGTGTAAGCATTGTAGGTGCAAGAGCTTTCCTAATGTGGGGTACAAGCTCTGCCCTGTGATGCCCCAAAGAAGCAAAGGTAACTTTTACCTAAGATGCTTCAGTCTGGGTGTGACGTCTGTAGGAGGACCGGAAACCATCCTTGGCTACACACTGAGTGGGGGGAGGGAAGCATCCTGGGATACTTGATCTGGCTCAGTGCGTGAAGGTGGATAAGCCTGAGCTTGATCCCTGAGACACTCTCATAAGTTATCCTCTGATCTCAACTCCCCCATAAATACGGTAACTCAAACACCCCGTATGTGTGAGACAAGAAGGGTCAGGACTGGATTAGAAACTGCCAAGCTTTCCTGGCTGCAGTCTCTCTCTTGAGAATCTTAGCTGCTCTAAACCCTCAGAACATTCTGGACCTTAGGTCTTTGGATGTGGGAAGCCCAATCTGCACATGTATTTTGGACTGAAACAATGTTTTGCTTAGTTCATAGGCCTCTATGCTCAGGTAGGGTTCAGTCACCCAGATATGGAGATGGCCCGGTAGGGATACAGCCACCTATACCATGAGAAGAGAAGGGTACCACCAGAAGTGTCTGTTGTCTTCTTCAGCCTCCACCCGCCATTTGGAATTACTACACTGCAGTCATCCTTGAGATGCGAGATACTGCCCCAGCGCCCTTGGTTAATAAACTGTTTAGGCTGGTAAATGCTGCACACAACTGGCCATGGAACCCAAGTGCAGGGGCTTTAAGGAATAAGGTGTAGGCAGAGTGGCACAGTTTTAGTGTGGCTCGTCCCCAGAGGGTTCCTGTTTTGGGAGCTTGGTCCCCAAGGCCTGTGGAACCTGTAATAAGTCAGGCTTGTCAGGAATGACAGCACAGGGTTTGGATCCCAGTACTTGGGGGAAGTAGAAGCAGGTAAATCTCTGTGTTCTAGGCCAGCCTGGTCTACACAGGGAGAGGTAGCCAAAATGGGGGTGGGGTAGGGTGGGGCTCCATTAAAGATCATTAGGTTGTGAGGAAGAGCACTACCCTGGAAAGTACTAGGTGTGTGTGTGTGTGTGTGTGTGTGTGTGTGTGTGTGTGATATGTAAGATGCAGCTGTGCTGCTCTATCACTCTCTGTCTTATTTCTTTAAGATATAGTGTCTCTTTTGGCCCTGTAGCTCAACAGGCCTCATGGATCCTTCTGTCTCTCCCTCAAAAGTGCAGGCACACTCATAGCCACGCCCAGATTGTTAGGGTGGGAGGGATCTGATCTCAAGCCCTCCTACTTGGGCAGTTGGCAGTCTTCCCTTAGAGCTATCTTCCCGCCATCAGAGTTCTTAGAAGAGCAGTTGTCCCCAGAGTGAGCCGACCCTCAGTGGCTCTGGCGCCCCGTCTCAGTGGAAGATCTCCCTTCTGTTTGTGCCGTCTGCCATCTTGTCCCCAGGAGAGGCCAAGCCAACGGGGCTACCTCCTGAGCATTAGGCAGTCAAAATGGCGGGCTCTTTCTTTACACAGCTGTTGGGATACTTTGAAACATTTGAATTTTATCTCTAAACCACATTCGGCCAATTAAAGCCTATGAAATGTGTTATCTATAATGTCTGATTTCCTCTATGAGCATCTTTTTTCTCTTTTTGTTTTTCCTTTTGAATTTAGGGCCTCACACATGCTAGGCAGGGGCTCTGCCGCTGAGCTGTACTCCAATGCTGGAAGGATCTACCTACCTACCTATCTACCTACCCACCTACCTACCTATCAACCTACCTACCTACCTACCTACCTACCCACCTACCTACCTATCAACCTACCTACCTACCTACCTACCTACCTACCTACCCACCTACCTACCTACCCACCCACCTACCTACCTACCTACCTATCTACCTATCAACCTACCTACCTATCTATCTACTTATCTGTCTATCTATCTATCTATCTATCTATCTATCTATCTATCTATCTATCTATCTATCTATCATCTATGTATAAACCATCTATCAATCATCTATCATCCTATCTATCTATTTATCTATCTATCTATCTATCTACGTATATAACATCTATCAATCATCTATCTATCTATCATCTATGTATAAACCATCTGTCAATCATCTATCTATCATCCTATCTCTCCATTCATTATCTATCTATGTATAAACCATCTATCAATCATCTATCTATCATCCTATCTCTCCATTCATTATCTATCTATCTATCTATCTATCTATCTATCATCTATGTATCTATGTATAAACCATCTATCAGTCATCTATCTATCTATCAATCATCTATGTATAAACCATCTATCAATCATCTATCATCCTATCTCTCCATTCATTATCTATCTATCTATCTATCTATCTATCTATTTATCTATCTATCTAACATCTATCAATCATCTATCTATCTATCTATCTATCAATCATCTATGTATAAACCATCTATCAATCATCCAATCTCTCCATTATCTATCTATCTATCTATCTATCAATCATCTATGTATCTGTATATAACATCTATCAATCATCTATCTATCTATCTATCTATCTATCTATCTATCTATCTATCTATCTATCAATCATCTATGTATAAACCATCTATCAATCATCTATCATCCTATCTCTCCATTCATTATCTATCTATGTATCTGTATATAACATCTATCAATCATCTATCTATCTATCATCTATGTATCTGTATATAACATCTATCAATCATCTATCTATCTATCATCTATGTATCTATGTATATAACATTTATCAATCATCTCTCTCTCTCTCTCTCTCTCAATCATCTATTTTCTGTAAAATGTTATATGGTTATCATTGCCCCTCGTTTTTGATGGTGGGAGTAAGGGGTGGTTATTTTTGAGACAGTTTCTCACTATATAGCCCAAGCTGGCCCGGAGCTTGCCATGTAGACCACACTGGCCTTGGATCCAACAGAAATCTACCTATCTCTGCCTCCAGAGTGCTGAGATTAAAGGTGTGCACCACCATGCCTGGCAGGTACTATTTTTTATCATTGCTGTCATGATGAATGGGTTTACTCCGGAAGTCCTCACACTACATAAGGGAAGACCACATGCCTCCCTCCCCTCTGCACAGTTATAAGAAATGCTGTCAGAAACTCCATCACTCGCCTAGACTCGGCTCAGTTCCAGCCATTCTGAAAGAATTGTGCATTTCACACGTCTGTTAAAACAGAAGCCCAGGGGCCGAGAAGGAGGCTCAGCTGGAAAGCAGCAGGATCCAAGTTCTGTCCCAAGAGCCCACTTAAGGGGGACAAGCATGGTGGAGCACACTGGTAAGCTGAGCACTGGGAGGAGGAGAAAGGGGGATCCCTGAGGCCCGTCAGCCAGCCAGCTGGCCTGCTCAGTGAACTCCAAAGCATTCAAGTCTGTCTCAAGCAAAAAGATGGACGGTGGGGATTGGAGAGATGGCTCAGTGGTTATGACCACTGGCTGTCCTTGCAGAAGACCCAGGTTCAATACCCAGGACCATGTGGGAATTGGAGAGATGGCTCAGTGGTTACGAGCACTGGCTGTCCTTGTAGAAGACCCAGGTTCAATACCCAGGACCCTGTGGGAATTGGAGAGATGGCTCAGTGGTTACGAGCACTGGCTGTCCTTGTAGAAGACCCAGGTTCAATACCCAGCACCCACATGGGGGCTCGCAACCATCCATAACTTGATTCCAGGAGACTGGACACCTTCTTCCTCACTCTGCAGACATGGGACATATGTGCAGTGCACACACATACATGCAGGCAAACACTCATACACATAAAAATAAATCACTAAGAAGAGATAGGGGGACTCTATCTGAGGAACAATATCCCTGACTTACACACACATACAAACATACACAGAAACACATGTGCACACACAGAAATCTCAATACAGCTGAGTCCAAACAATCTATGTATTTTTTCCCTTATCATCTCCAGTCACACCAACACTGGCCCCATGCTGTCACCAACACTGGCCCCATGCTGTCACCAACACTGGTGCCACACCGCCCCTGCAGTGACCGCCATCTTCCTCACTTGTAATGTCCTTCCACCTTGTCAATGGTGGAAGACAGACCTTTTGCGGGGATGTTGTAAAAGCAGTAAACAAAAATATCTCACTCTCAGGAGGTCCAGATCTCAAAGTTCCTTTCAAATAAGCAGTGGGAAGAGAGGCTTACCATCTTCTGTACAAAAATAAAGTCTTTGCTGTAAGTGGCCAATGCTTTATTAAACAGTTTTCTTTCTAGGGATGTCCACTTGTCAGAACCTGAAACAAAACAGAACTTCCGTTAGGGACAGCTTACCCTCTAGTGCTCTCCCCAACCCCCCCCCAAACAAAACTGTGGCACAGAGGTGTTGCAGACCCATATCTCAGCACTCAGGAGGCAGAGTTAGGCGACTCAGGAGTTCAACCCCAGCCCGGACTACACAGTGGATTTAAAATTAACATGTGTAACATGAAATCCTGTCTCAAAACAAGAACAAGGGAAACCGTCATTTGAATACAAAGTTAGCCTAGAGCCGGGAACAGTGGCATGTGCAGGACCCGGCCCAGTGCCAGCCTGGACTACGCTGAAGCCTTGCTTAGAAAAAACGAACAGCAGCCTTTGAAACTCGGTAGTTGGCAGCCCTGACTTGGGCTCAGATCTCAGCTCTGCTCTGGACCTGGGCAAGTCACTAAACCCAAGACGTCAGTTTTGTAACCAGTGAATGGCAACAATTAGAACTGTCCCCACGTTAGACTTTTGTGAAGATTAAAAATCCTGTACAAAAGCTTTATGGAGGGGGGGGCGAGAGGGCTCATTGGTGCAGCCTATCCACGGCTCTTGCCCTCCTGTTATACCCATGAAGAAAAGCGCTCACGCAGTTACCACCTATCAGGGTGTGGCTACCTTCAGTCTCCATCATTGCAAAGGCCATGGTACCCCAGGTGACAGCTACAACCATGACGGTAAATGAGAGGTTTAGTGGGACACACAAGGATCCCTGCACGCAGGTTAGGGCCAGGACAGCCGGAAAGGTTGTGAGGTAGGAAAAAAAATAAGGCTGGAGTTTTAAAGGTCACACCACATGATGTCTCCCTATTATAATCAGCCCTCAAGGATGGTGGCACCTCCCACACTGCCAGGAACCAAGCTTCAGGCTCACTGAGACCCTGTCCCAAACAATAAGGTGGAGATCAGCGGAAGATACCCTGTTCTTTCTGACCTCTGCATGTGCACAAAGTGTGTGAACACACACACACACACACACACACACACACACACACACACCTAAAGGAAGCTGCCATTTAAGAATACTTGCTACATTCCAGATGCTGAGTATTTTATGCTTACTAGTCTCCAGACTTTACTAACAACTCTGAGGCTGGTGTCATTACTGTCCCCCTTTACAGCTGAGGACATGGGGATCTTTAGTTCTAGGCTTCAGGGAAGGGGAAGCGCGTTGGGCTGAAGAGTGGGGGCAGTTAGCAGGTCTGCAGCCTGGCGGGCAGGGGCGCGGTGGTCCCACCGTGCTATTTCTGTCTCGACCATCAAACATGATTCATGGTTTTTCCTTACACGGAAAAACTTAGAGAAGAGTGGATCCAAATTGGACTGGCCTATTTGGAGCAAGAGACAAAGCCTCTGAGGTGGGAGGGAGGGAGGGAGGGAGGGAGGGAGGCTTGCTGTGATTTGGAGCGGATTAACCGTGTACTTCTAGCACCAGATTATCAGCACAGAACATGGTGTGCAGTGTTGAGAAGTTGTCCTCTCAGGTGAGGCCTGGCGGGAAGCCATTCCTAGCCCCTCCCCAGTGACTCTCTGGCTGGCTGTTTCACCAAGTGATGTTTCCCTGTTATAATCAGCCTGCCAAGATGGTACGACCTGCCACGCTGTTGTTATGTGACATGACATGGACTTTTTTTTTTTTGAAACTGTAGACAAAATACATCTATTTTCTCTATGAAATGCCCAACCTCGAACATTTCATTGTAGCAACAGAAAATGTAGGGCTTCTAGTTCTAGGTACTCGAGGGCAGGTTCAACCACCACAGTGGGTATACAGATAGCCACACTGCTCTTCTGTCTCCCAAGTTCTCGACTTTTGTGATTCCTGGATGGCATGTGGTTGGCCAATGATAGTCCATCTCTCTTCTCAGAGCTCTTAAAACGGCGACTTTGCTTGTGTTTTCTTTAAAATGTCTCCTGGTGTAGCCCTGGCTGGCTTCTTACCTACAGATACCTATTTGCTTCTGCCTCCAAGGTACTGGGTTCATAGGTGTGCGCCTCCGTGCCTGACCCTACAGCACCTTTCCTCCTAGCTAGGGGCAGGTCCAAGTTTTCCATTGTACTCTGGCCAACTGACAGGACATAAGCATAGGCAATCTGAATAGCATTTTCTATTCAAGTATATGAAAAAAAATCTGAAATAAACATTCTTTGTGCATAAGTAGTGAGTGTGTGGGTCTTCCAGCCAAGAGTTCTAGACCCTGAATAGACCATAGTCCGGCTGACTTTAGAATCACTTATTTCCACTGCTTTCCAAGGTTTTATTCTTACAGTTTTGAAGAGAATTCTGCATAGGAGCACCTTCTAATTTATAGACACAATCTCAGCAAAGGAAATATCTTCAGATCTGGAACTCCCCAATTCACTCTCTGTGCAAACCACAGCAACTGCGTGTGTGCAGAGGGTGGGGAACATCTGTGCCTTCATAGCCATCCCATAATGTTCCTCAGATTATGACCAACATTCTGGGCCTTGGGGGAAGAGGGTTGCCAACTTCTCTCCACTGTTGGAGAGGTCCAAAGAGAAAGAAGGCAGAAATCAACCGGTCAGCACTTTCAGCTGGGTGATTAAAGAACCGTCATGGCTGCCTTCAGGTGTTCACCAAAACAGTGAAGAGGTAAGAGGGTCCGAAAGACAGCTCAGTCACAGCAGCTCATAAGGGAAGGGGGGCGTTGTGCTGTCCCCTGCAATTCAAGGGTGGTTGGCCCTTGGCTATTCCCTCAGATGGAACATCAGGGGATGCTGATCATGTTCACCCCCAGGCAGAG
Organism: Apodemus agrarius; assembly: GCA_964023405.1. Taxonomy (NCBI): domain Eukaryota; kingdom Metazoa; phylum Chordata; class Mammalia; order Rodentia; family Muridae; genus Apodemus; species Apodemus agrarius. Next base: position 34,491,541 of record OZ030014.1, on the reverse strand, counting down.
CAATGACAATTCTTTTCAACTTTAGATTGTACATTTCTCGGAGTTATTGCCACGCCGCCTGGAGACGCTGGCGGGGTTACTCAGACTTCTCAAGCCGGCAGCATCTCTACGGAGGCCACACTCAACTGCCACGCCTCACTGGGCTCCCTATCAGTGCTGGTCCAAAGAGCAGGGCTACATTCCCAGCTCTGCCTGCTTTTGAGACATCCACTCCTTTATGTGTCCACAAAGCCTGCTGGTCCATCTGCTGGGTAGGAGGCCCCATACTTGAACTCTTGGGGAACGTTCATGTCTTGGGTTGTTGCTCTGTAATGAAGTTTTCTGTCTCAGATCTTCAGTCATCCAGAGAAACGGTGGGATGGTAGCTCCTTGCCTGTCTGCATCACTCCTACTTGCATGCACACAACACAGGGCTCCAGAGACTAGGGACTGCCCCACCCCCTGCAGTTAAAGTTCCATCCTTGGGCCTTAGACTGAGTCCCTGGCATAGATAAATGGCACCTGAGCGCTCTCCCAGACGGTTTCACTAGGCTGTGACCAATGCTGACCTCAGTCAGGAGAGCTTCTGCTGTGCATGTGTCCCCGGAAGGTCTTCCTTCCACGACAGCACGGGAAGTCCACTTCTTTCCTCACCTTTGGGCACGGGTGGCCAGTTCACTGTGACCAACACTGTTTGGTCATAACTAGGTGCTCAATAGATGCTCCGTGTCCCCACAAGTCACTTGAGGCAGATCCTGTATCAGCTCGGGCAACGGGACACACATTGACCCTCTGATGTGTGGCAACTTACGAGGCTGCCTGTCCCTGCCGGAACTCCTTGCTCGGTTTCTCAAAGCTCTGCCTTTGTAAGATCTCCACCGCCCTCCAGGCTGGCGAATGAGGTCAGTGGGCTGACATTCCCCGAGACTTACTTGTTCCACCTGGGGATTCCTGGCTATTGGGCTATTATCAGCAGGGGCCCTAACAAGCAGATTAAGGCTAATGACAAAGAGCCTAATTAACTGGATGAAATGGCACTAGTATAGTATCTAGAGGCAAAATGTGCGGAGCTTTGGTTGCTGGGAAACAGCCTCCGGATGGTGGCTAATTTGGGGCCAATCTACAGCAAATCCGGGCAATTAAAACCAGACATTCCTGGGGCAGAGAAAACTTGGACACAGTATCGGTTTTTTTTAAGAGGGTCTCTCTGGCTTCCTTTCAGGATTAAAAAAAAAAAAAAACCCTTTTATTGATGTCATTATTGTGGTTAAGGCAGAAAGACAAGCTTGCTGTAAAAAAAATGGGAGACTTTATGCCAGATTTTCAATGTCATACAGGGCTATCAACAGCAGGTAAAGGTCAGATTTTTTCTCAGAATGTAGGCTGCTACCATGTTTCTTCAAGGTGCAGAAAGGAGGGCCTCAATCTGAGCCCATAGTTTGAATTTGTCACTAAACTTTTTTTTTCCCAAATGCTGTGTCAGGCAAATGTACTGACTCAGGCCCTGCTCAAGAAATCTACTATATAGTAAAAAATAAAGCAAAAGTAAAAGCACCCAGAGCTGTGTTCTTTGAAAAGTAATTCTAGCCAAGTACAGAATTCTGTCTCCTTATTAACTCTGGGCAGCTTCCAAGGTAAGAGCCCAGACTCTCCTTATGGAAAGGGTGTCTCTCCCAGGTCTCATTTGTCTTTTGTCTTTCAAAAGTCGAGGCAGTGTTAAGGGAGAATCTGAAGCCCCAGTGGGTGCTCGTGGATGTGGTGGGACATGACAGAAGTCTTCGCTGTGCCTTGCAAAGAAGCTAGATCTAACTACACCCCCAACACCCTGCGCACGTGTGCATAAAGACCTGTTCAGCGGAGACATCGCCGAAGCTCCAGCTGTCTGAGCACAAGCGCCATGGTTCCTCATGTGCAGTACCCCACCCCACCCCCCATGTGAGTGCTTAAGTGAAACCACTAGAAAGGCCTGCTGGCCACACATGGGTGGAGGGAACTCAGGGACAGTGTGTCTGTTGTGGACTGAGTGCTGGGAGGCACTGCACAGCTGTTCTCTGAGGATGCTGGACAGGCTCTCCAACTCCGGCAGACTGCCTCCAGGGCTGGGTCAGGCGCCCATCATGCTCACGGGTCCTTTGCCCCATGGCATTTCTCTCCTCCTAGTCTTGCCTAAGGGGGAAGAATGTTTGCACAGGCTTGTATCTGTCTGCCTAGGAACTCTGTCTGGCTGTCTTTCCTCCAGGGCACAGCAAAGCCTGGATATGACTTCCTTTTCTAGGTGTCCCAGTTAGAACTGGGTGGCCAGTTTTGGTCAAGTTGGCACAAATTTTGACATATCCATGAAGATGGAACCTCAACTGAAAAACTAGTTCCATTATATTGGCCTGTGACCACGTCTTGAGACATTTTCTTAATTGCTAATGGATGGAGGAGGGCCCGGGCATTTGTGGATGGTGCCATCCCTGGCTGGTGGGCTTGGGCTGTGTAAGAAAGGTCGCTGAAGAAGCCAGATTAAGCAAGTCAATAAGCTGTGTTCCTCCATGGTCTGGTTCAGAGCCTGCTTCCTGCCGTGGCTCCCCCTCAATGGTGGACTATAAGCTATAAGTAAAGTCTCCTTCCCTTGGTTGGTTTTGGTCAGTGCTTTATCACAGCAATGAAGATCAAACCAGACTAGGAGCCTAAAGTGAAATTCCAGGGGTCAGATGGGCCTAGTTCTCAGGCTGGAAGCCAATGAGAACTTGAAGGTAAGTGTTCCAATGAGGCTGACCATCCAACTGGGAGTAATAGAAAGGCTCTGGGCACAAAGACCAAGGCAGGCCAGGGCTATGATGGGACAGGATTTAGTGACCCCCAGGAACCAAACACAGGGGGTTTCAGAGTGTGGCATGGTGGCTGGGACATAAGACGCAATGAACCCAGTTGTCTCCCATGTTTTGATAGGCAACTCTTAAAGATATGGAGCTGTATCTGACTTTAGGGACCAGTGTCTTCTGTCCCATCTGCTCACAACACTAGAATGTTCTTGGAGACTTGGTTTGTAGTCACTTTGAGAAGAAGGAAAAGTGACTGGTAACCCCCACTTCTGGTCTCCAAGGGCTGAAATGATTTCAGAAAGCACGAGTTTTTCCTAAGGTATTTGAGAGGGAAGGAGTTGGGGGGACAGACCAGCTAGCAACACTCCATCCAAAAAGCTTAATGCATCTCAGCAGGCCTTCAAAGATCTTGGTGACATTTTCATGTTTTGTTTTGCTTGGGGCTGGAGGTGCTCTAGCCCATGGCTTCCTAGTCTTTTGTGTCATGATGCACATAAAAACAAAGTAGCTCTTGTTCACCATGCTGGGAACAACTCAAGAGGAATCATGTCCTGGATGAAGAGGCTCACAGCTGGCCACGACCAACCCCAAGGTTCTGGCGAGGCAGTGTGACCCGGAGTTAACCAGAGCAGCCCACACGAAGCTCCATCCACTATGCAGAGAAGTTTGGGAATCTCTCCTGGATGCAGAGGATCCAGATGTTGGGAACCCTGCCAGGGTTTAATGGAACAGCACACGATGCTGGGAACTAAGAGGCAATGAACTGCAGGGCAGACTGGTGAGCTCCCACATGCTTGGACCCACATGAGCGGGAGGATGATGAAGCTGGCTCCTTTGGCCCTGGTTCCATGATGCCTTTGGCCCCAAGTGTTCATTCCTGCTTCTCTCTTCCTTGCAACTGCTTTCAGCCGAAACGGACCCACAGGTAGGTAGGTATCCGTGGGTCTTCTTCTTACACAACTTTGAGGCCTTTCTACTTGGTGACAACAGGTGGCAAAGTCAACTCAAAAGTGAAGAACAGGACAGAGGGAGAGACAAATGGAGGATAATCCAGGACCTGTAAAGAGACCTTCACATCTGGGCTGAGTTCGGTTGTCTGGTGAGGGACTGGATGGAGTGTTAACAGATCTCCAAGACCATACATTCAGCATCTATCTACGGGAGTTCTGCCCGAGGCACCAAAGAAACCCTCAAAGAAACCCTTGAAACAAATCAAGGGGCGGTGGCTGGAGAGACAGCCCCGTGGCCTGCAGTGTATACTGATCTTGCAAAGGACAGGAGTTCGGTGGCCGGCACCCCTATCAGGTGACCCCAAATTGCTTCAAAGTTCAGCTTTCATGGATCTGGAACTCTCTTCTGGCCTCTGTGGGAAATGTGGTAAATGTGCTCTTGAGCATGCAGACAGACAGACAGACAGACAGACAGATGTAATTAAAAATAATATCTTAAAAAAAAACAAACAAACAAACCAAGGGGCAATGGAAGATCCAGCCACTCTGAAGTAGACAACCAAAGCAAGACTGGAGACAGAGTGGCTGGGTTTCCGGTCCGTGGAACCTCCATTCGTGATCTCATCTGCTGTCATTAGGCTCCTCAACTGATTTCCTTCATCCTCCTTTCACACTCCTTTTAAAGCTAAAGCTGTTTTCTACTTCACGCGCGCATACACACACGCGCATACACACACACACACACACACACACACACACACACCTGGAATGCGCATGCATGAAGTCTTTCTCCTGGAATTAGAATAGCCTTTCCTTTCCTTTCCTTTTTTTTTTTTTTTGGAGACAGGGTTTCTTTGTGTACTCCTGGCTGTCCTGGAACTCACCTTGTAGACCAGGCTGGCCTCGAACTCAGAAATCCGCCTGCCTCTGCCTCCCAAGTGCTGGGATTACAGGTGTGCACCACCACACTCGGCTCTCTTTCTTTTTCTAATTCAAGCCTATAGAGAGCCTAGGGCCTTGGTCTCGGCCTGAGCCTACCTCCACTATTTTATTATTAGGGCTGCTGTTAGTGGTCTGCTCTGTGTTGCAGCTTTGGTGGCGCTTTCCTCTGATGCACAGGTCCCACTGCCAGGTGGGCAGTCACCGTGCGCCATCTCCCAGGTCTTGGGACATTCACAGGGGCGGGTGTTTACACTGACACATGCCTGGCAGTGTCGGGCTAATAGACCCAGTGTTATCTATCTGTTCAAATATATGACACATAGCCAAACGTGAGCTGCCCACTTAGGAAGCGACAGGGCCCGGGGATCCTGGCAACCTACCGGCGTAGTGGTAATTTGCTAAAGGATGACATTTTAACCTGACTGGCTTCCGCAGCAGCAGCATTTCCAGGGTAGCCTGCAGGGTCAAAGAGAAAAGGCAGAAGTCAATCTATGTGTGAGTCCTACAGGAAAGCAGGTCTAACACTGCAGCAGAACGGGGAAGAAATCCAGGGGCAGGCGATGCTAATGCGGACTTCCTTTCAGTTCGGCTCCAATAGGACTCAACATTTTAACTCCCACCTGAAGCTAGCTGGTCACACCACAGAGAACACAAACGGCAGCTGTGAATTGAGCACTCCTTTGGAGAGACAGAGTGGGGTCGCTCTGAAGGGAGGCGGATTCTCCGGGGAAGGGTTTGAGAGGAAGAAGTGGGTGGTCAGTGAGTGCTTTATAGACAGTCATAGCTCTCTTCATCACTGAATAAAAACAGCTTTTAGTAATAAGCGTACCACATGCTGTCCTTCCAGAGTGTCAGCCAGCAAACCCCTCAGATCCGCCTCCTGCAGCTGTCTCGCGTCTATGTCTGTGTTCATGTGGGTACATGTATGTATGCGCAGGTGCGTGTGAACGTGTGTGGGCATGCGGAGGTCAGACGACAAGCTGTCAATCATCCTTTAAGTGCCGTTCACCTTGTGTTTTGAGAGAGTATCTCTCAGTGGCCTAGAAGTCACTAAGCAGATGAGGCTATCTGACCAATGAAAGCCAAGGATTTGCTGGCACTACAAATACAAGTTCACTGCACAAAACCTATGTCTGTATGCCTGTCTGTGTGCCTGGTACTCAAGGCGCCCAGAAGAAAGCATTGGGTCTCCTGGAACTGGAGTTATAGCCAGTTTTAAACTGCCACACGGCTGTTGGGAATCGAACCTGGGTCTTCTGGAAGAGCTCCCCTCTAGGTTTTAAAAGGAAAGACAGCAGGAGAGAAGATGGGTTTGGGTGGAGCATGGCAGAGAAATCTTGCTGTTCTAAGTCCATAGGTCAGAAGCCTCAGCAGCCTCTAGGAACTGCTTAGAAACCCAGGAGCTCTGAGCTGGAGATGGCTCAGAGGCTAAAGCATTGGCTGCTCTTCCAGAGGACTCAGGCTCAGCTCCCAGCACTCTCTGGTGGCTCACAAGCCTCTACCTCCAGTTACAGTTACCTCTTCTGGCCTCCGCAGATACTGCACACAATTAACACTTATACACACAAAATAAAAATAAAGAAAAAAAAAAACAGAGAGAAGAGAATCCAGAAGCCTGGGCCCACCACCATCTGCTGGATCAGCTCAGACACCTTAGCAGAACTCCATAGGGATTTATGTATGTTGCAGAAGGTTCCAGAAGGACACTGGTCTCAAAGGCAAGCATCCACACGGAAAGTACGGGCACATTTGTTTATTCTTTTGCATTTCCCTAAAATCTAAAAGCAGGAACCTGATTTTAGTACTAGAACCATGTCCTTCTATAGAAGGGAAACTGAGGCTGGGGATGATGGACTTATCTGGCCCGAAGTGAAGGCTGACCAGACACATGGACAGTGCTGATTCTGGGAAGATGGCCCCATGGCTCTAGTTTAGGGACATCTCAGTGTCCCTAACGAAGGTCCCCAATGTTCAGAACTATGTTAAAGGTAGGAATCTAGACCCACTTAGTGATAGAGAAAAGAGGTCTGGAGGCATCCGAGTCCACCTGGTTTCCACAGTGGGAACGGCCCTGAGGCCAGTTCTTGTTTTACCCAAGCTTTCCTTCCACCTCAATCACAGCGTGTGAAGTGAAATTCTCAGTTCTGAACACATGTACCCCTCATAATTTAGTTACAGAGATGTTAGCAGGAGGCTAAGTGTAGCTTTCTTTGCTGGAGGCCTTCCGGTCCAGACCTACTCACTGAGCTACCACATCCACAAAGCCCCCATTCCTGTCTTTCCTAGCGTCCTTACCATCACGTCACCTTTGGCCTCAAAGAGAGAGTGCAAAGCGAATTCTGAATTGGTCCCTCCGCCGGGCAGTGCGCTGGAACAGCACAGATTCAGAAGATTCTCCACTGTTGAGAATAAGAAGTCGCTGTCTCAGACATGTTTAGTGTCACAAAAGCCCACACCCAGACATCCCTGCTAGAGAAGCCAGCCTCACCCAGCCAGCTCCTCCTAAATGCCAGTACCTTGCTGCTGGAGGGCCTGGTTTTCCAGCTCAGGCCACGGCTTCCATACTAGTGTGGCCTTGTGTGTGTCCTGAGCCAGGGCGGAGACGTCTTGCAGTTCTGGGATCTCTGCTTGGAACCTTAAGCCAATGTTGATGCGTCTTTAATGAAAAGAAAAACAGTATGGTCTTCAGTGTGACTGCCTAGACCAGGGACAGCTGTCAGGAACTGCAAACATCAGGGAAGCAGTTTCTTCTGCTAGAACAACACCAGAGCAGGGCCCTCCAAGCCAAGGCATGGCCTTTTTCACTGGTGAGAAGAGCTTTCATGTTGGGTGTTGGGGTACACTGTGTGAAGGCGTGTCACTGCACATTCCATTGTTAATTTGGTACCAGCAGAGATCTTGGTCTTGTTATTTTTATGGCCTATCACCAGGCTCATATTCATTCTTCCTCATTTGCCTAGGACAATCTAGAATTGTATCTGATTGGCTGTAATAAAGATCTGACAGCCGGTAGCTGGCCGGAATCAGACGTGGGAGATTCATCCTGGAGACACAGAGGTGAATGGTGGGATCAGAGTGAAGCGGAGAGGTAGACCTGGCCACGTGGTGGGATGTAGTGCCAGGATTAGCTGGGTTGTAGTAGTCGGGAAACTGCCCTGCAAAAGGCTCATGCTTTACAATATTAATAAGGCTCGGTGTCATTTATGTCACTGGTGGGTTCAAGATAGGCCTATTCTAGTTGGGGACCTGGGGAAGGGGGCAGTCTGAAACATCTCAGCTTTCAGGCTTTCTGTGGAAACTGGAATGGAAGGACAGCTAATTCCAGGAGAGGAGTTGCCGAGGGCATGGCTAGAGCAGACCATAGAAAGAAGGGAGAGGCTAAGTGGGGGGTGTCAGGGTAAAGTATGTATCCCGTTGAGACCACTTTCCCATGGGTCATGCCATATACGCTCACAAAGACCTGGGATACGAACAAGACTGTAATCAGGATCCCCTTCAAGGCACCAACAAAGGCCTCAAAAAACCCAACTCAGTAAAAATCAAAACCAGAATGTGTCCACTCTGATGCTGGCCTCTACAAAGCTCCACCCCACGGCCTCTTTTCATTCCCTTCCACAGTCAAGTGGTGTCTCTTTATCTACAGCTTCCTGTGGTTTTCAGTTACTCAGGACTAACTAACATTAGCTGTAACATTAGACAGAATTAATATTGGAGGAAAATACTAAGCGGGAAGATCCAGAACTAACTAATGCTGTAGGTGTTACTCTCATACTGTTCTAAGTAATGGGATGAAAACGCAAGCCAAGCCACTTCTACCTGACCCAGTGCCCATCTGTTAGCCAGTCAGGATCTATACAGTCTATGATAGATAAATCAATTATATCTACTTTGAGAGACTTTGTCTCAGTCATCAGACAGACGGCTGCGGCACTGTCATGCTAATACGAAGGGCATCATTGCCCTATCAGAGGTTTCTGGTACCCTCTGAAGGTCAAACCACCGATGTGTTTGGATACTGTACCTCCCACCGATGATGAAATGATTCAAATACTCAACGGGCCCATTTGGAAGACTGGCCATGAGTCACAGAGGGAACAAGGGAAAAAGAACATTCAGAAGGATTCTCTTCTAGCTAAGCACCTCCAAGAGAGAGGTCTCAATGCCACTGGGGATATGAACGTGTACGTCTAGAAGCTGGCCTGTGGAGGTAGGGATGCTAGATCATTTGACTCTAGGGTTTCACATTTAGTCCTAAGTCTGGAAATACTAGCTAGCACCTATAAGTGAACGGTAGGAAGGAAGCCATGATCCTAACGTTTCCACAGCTCTCCCCTCTCAGTGGTCACTGAATACAGAAATTTCTAGAAGCTTCCAGACCTTTCCTTATCTGAGGCTTACGCTCTAAAATGAATAATTGGCTATTGCTTACGGTTCAACATCCACAGTCTGCTCTCCAGGTCCTGGGGTGACTGTCACATTGCTGCCGTCGATGCTGCCTGAAACACAAACACTAGAGTTTACTGGACAACAAGGAAACGTCCCAAGAAATGAATACAGATGGAAGTTAGCTGACCAGTAATCAGCCAAGCAGCAATAACAAGGCTCTTCTCCTACCCAACTCATATCAATTTCCAGAAGATGGGATGGATTCATGAGGTTGTCTTTCTTCCTGTCTCTCTCTCCCCATCCTTCAGCCCCTTGACAGGGTCTTGATGTGTAGCTCAACCTGGTTTTGAACTTCCTCTCCTCCAGCTTTAAGCCCCGGCCTCCCCAGTGCCTAGGATCACAGGCCTTAAGACAGCCATTTCTCTCAGTGTGAGTTAAAGCTGGCTGGCTAAGCTACATGGTTTCTAGGCAACCAGAAAGAAACCTAGCTACAAAGATTTCTCATCTCCCTTTGGCCCCCTCAATATCTACTGAGGAGATGGGGTTTTCCTGTGCTGCTCAGGCTGATCTTCAACCCCTCCCCCCAATTCCCTCTGCCTCAGCTTCTATAGTAGTTGGGGCTGTGCTCGAATATGACCTACAGGGTTCACGATTGATTTTTTTTTTAAAAGCACAGTAAATATTAAGATTTACTCTTGTTTATAATAGCTCCCATGTGAATAACAGCTAAATATTTATCTTAAGCATCTTTTTTGACCATCCAAAGCAGTCTTAGTGTGCAAATTTCCCTCTCTTTATCCCAAACACACTCTGTCTGACTCTCTTCTCTCCTCAGACTGATTCCCTCGAGTTACTAAATGCGGTGTGGCGACATTAAGAACACTTCGCATCGCATCGCATGTGGAACACATAACGGATATTTCACAGAAATCCACGGGGTAAACTAGTCAGTTGAAGCAAGCGAGACGCCCCACCCACTCAGGGTAGTATCCAAATCGACAGGGGTGACACCAGGGGTTAAGGGACGACTCACTGGAACGGCACAGCAGCACGCGTGGCGTGGGCGTGAGGGGAGTGAGGGGCAGCTGGGGGTGCACTCCTGGGCCGTGACCAGAGATGAGGACATTGCTGAAGAGCCCTGAGCCCTGGCGCACGGGGCTCAGCATGGGTGGCGGCGTGTAGGGGGGCAGTTCGTGGGCGGGGTCCAGGAGCAGGTGGTCCCCGAGGATTCGCGGGGAGCGCAGCTGGCTCTGGTACAGGGTGGCCCCCGAGTAAGAGGTGGGGTTGGGAGTATAGGACGAAGGCGGTGGCGGGATGAAGAGGGGCTCAGGCCGGTGCCGGAACTTCTTCTTCTCTGGTAGGGTCTTGAGGGGCTCCTCAACTTTGGCGGCGATGGGTGGATGTTTCCGGGGGATTTCCTGGAGTGAGAGGAACAGTTGGGATTCAAACTAGGGCATCCCAGACACTGTCCCCTTTCTGAGTACAGAACTGCTATCCTTGCCTTGGCCCCTTTCATAGATTTGGCCAGGGATCTTGAAAATTCTAAGGGGGTGGGGGAGAGCCTGCCTCCCTTCTGTTCGTCCCCTCCCACTCCCACCACATCGGCCTTGGGCTGGTTAGCAAAGAAAATCCGGAAGGTCTAAGAAGGGTAGGGTGGGTCCGCAAGAAGTAATGAATTAAAACTCTGGCTTATCACTGCATTTCCATCTGTCTTGAGTGGGATCCAGCAGAGTGGCTCTTTAGTTCCCCCACTGCTCCTGCAGGGATAGATCACACATGTTCTAAGCGGGGGGGACACAGAATCCTCTCTTCGGGGATGCAAGGCCCAAGGCTGAGGGGCAGGAAGAGGTTCGTGCCTGGCACAGGGTCCCCGAGCTGTCACCACGGCTCCACAGGGTTACTTGAGGCCGGGGCACAGTGGCCCACGATCCTCAAGGCCGTTTTAACGGGCTCTCCTGGAGAGGGAGCTGGTGACGCTCCCCTGACACGCCCCTCTGAGGCTCCTCTGTAGCACCCTCATCTCCTCCTGCTTCCTGTCAGCAGAGCTAGTTTAGGTTATGGCGGGGGGAACCCAGCCTCGTCTTGGGGGGGTGGGGGTGGGGGACCTGCCACACGGAGACACGTATACTAGTCAGTCCACACATGCACGTCCAATCGAGAAGCAGGGTGTGCCAAAGCCAGGCGACACAGACTTGGGCGGGGCGGGGGCCCAGCATCCACCCAGAAAAGCCGAGAGCTGGGCGTGCCAGCCAGCCGGGATACCTGAGGAGAGGCTCTGAGGTGCTCGGGCACAGCTGCAGTGCCCAGCAGCTCTAGTGCCAGAGTGGCGAGTGAAGACAGCAGCAAGGGGTGATGGGAAAGACTTCCACGGTCACATGACCAGCTGCCTCCAGGCCATGTGACCTGCCCCAGCGCCCCTCAGCCCTGGGCCCCTCTCACCGGCCTGCCGTCGGTGCGGAGGGCTCTGCCTCTCCCCTCGCACCGTCTACTTCTTCCTCCTCGGCTTCCGAGGGGCCATCCCGGCCCCTAGGAGGGACTCTCCGGGGAGGCAGCAGCGAAGGCGGAGGGGGCGAGGGACTCCCGGCTTCACCGTGGAGGGTCTCGAGGGAGCGCTAACGTGGGTCTGCGTAGACCCGTGCCCTCCAGCCTCCCTCCTCCCCTCACAGCCGAGGCCCAGAAGAGACCCCGAGGAGCCAAGGGGCTGCCGAGGAGAATGTTTCTCGAAAAGGCAGCTTGGCCATCCCCACCCCTGACTGCGAAGCCGATCTGGAAACCTTGAAGCCCTGTCCCTGGGGTCACGGAGGAGTTCTTGGCGACCTCAAACCCTGCCCGGGAGCCTGAACATAAAGTTCAAACGTCCCTTTTTAGGCTCTTTCTGGTGCTCTACCTCTAAACAATGCCTTATTATCTCCTAGGCAAGGCTCTCTGAGCTCCCTGGACCAGAGGCCCACCTCAGAATGTCAAACCACCCAGACGGTCACACTTGGGTCACATCTGATGTGTTTAAACTGTGGACTCTGGGGGTGGGGGGTGGGGGCAGAGCCAAACACTGAATTTTATAAAGTTCCTGGCCCCAGGGGAGGGAGAAGGCCACTGGTAAGTCCAATACTCCGGGGAAAACTGAGACTCTGAGAGGGACATTTCAAGTTGGCTTTATCCCAGAGCCAAGATTGGAATTTAAAGCTCTTGCTTGGATTTTAAACTTGTTTTTACAACAAGGGCTTGATTTCTGTTCTTGATTCATTCCATGAGTATGCTTCTATTTCCGCCTGCCTGTCAGCTGATGATGTCTCTCTCCCCTGCAGTAAAACAAGTTCACCCCTTCTTACTCAGAACTCCCATACTGATTTCCTAAGTAAAAATGCCGCCACACTGCCTTGCTAGCGGGACCCGCCCACCTGGCATACAGGTGCACCCTGATTTATGATGGAGCTACAATTCGAATACCCCACAGGAAAACAAAGCCATTGAAGTTTAAACTGCAGTTAATACACCTCACCCGCAGAGTGCCCTGCCTCTGCAGCTCAGGGCCAACAGTCTCTAGTCCTTCCCCTCCTGACCTCGTAGCTGACTGGAATCAGTGGCCAAATGCCACGGCTCAGCATTGGGAGAGAAGGTTCTAGCGCATAGTTGTATGTTGCTGGCCAAGTTCCAAAATTCAAAGTAGAACTTTTATGTGTATGTAAAGCTGAAAACTTGCAAGAGGAGTCATTTTGGCAGAAGACATCTATCTTTCCATCTTGTGACCTCCAGGGAAGAGGTCTCTCTAGCCCCTCCTCTTCTCGCTATCTTGAATGAGATGGGTGTCTGTAATCCCTGTGTGACTTCCAGGATAGCTACCACACAGGCAAGGTGTGTGTGTGTCTCTGTGTAGATAAGCTATTCCATCTATGTCTGCCGCTAGTCCCCCCTGGCCAGAATATGGAGGTGGTCCCTCAGCCTGTCTTCTTCTGAGCCTCAATGTCACCCAAGAACCCCAACAATTCTTTCTCTGAACGTTTCAGCCCTACCCTTACGGCTCCTAGACTCCCAGAATGCCCTCATTCTCTCAGGACATGTAAGACCGTGGGAAGAGACAGGTCTGCTATGGCCAACCATGCAGGTCGTTAATTCCCCAGGATAGAAAGCAGAAGAGGCAGAGAGAAGGGGAGAGAGGGTGGTGGAGGCAAGGAGAATTTAACAGGGACTGAGAAACATGAATTGCTTTGCTTTCCTGAGACCTGCAGGGTCTGGCTCTCATTGGGCTTATTGGGGAAACTGTCATGGATCCGAGACCCCAGGGACTGAAGCAGGTGTGACAGTCGCTGAAGCTACTGACCAGGCCGATCATCTGAGCCGATGATTCGCCTTACTTCCCAGAGGCACAATCATTCTAAGGTTTCCTTCTTTGGCAGCCGAATCTGGGGGGACCCAGGGATCCTAGGCAGGATCCAGGGCAGGGAAACAGCTGTTTATTAGCAGAGATACTTTTCCGATCTTCGTAACTGGTAAGGTTATGCTGATGGCTGCCAAGTGGGCTGTCATCTACGTTCAGGCCACCAGAACGCGTCAGTTTTCAGAACTGCATCTAGACCACTTGTTACTGGAGGGGTAACAAGTATGGAAGCCTCGGGCAAGTGCCGGTGGCTTGGAAGCCTTGAACCTGAGAGGGAGACTACATCCAGTAGCTCAGGCCAGTCACTCTGGAAAAGCTGCCCTCGTCTCCAGGAAAGCAAAGCAAATGTCCCCACCCCAGGCAGGTATGGCAGTGCAGCAACTCACAGCAGGCGCACGGGGGGCAGCCCCTTGGGGAGAGTGAGGGGGAGAGAGGGTCATCCTCACGAGCACAGGCATCTCGTCGTCCGACATCGAGCTGGCTGGCTTGTCTCTGGCCGAGGGGGTGGCAGCGACGCTGTTGGTGAACCCCTGAGAGCTGGGCTTGGGTGGGAGGAGCTTGACAGGGACAGACACGGGCATGACCATGGGCGTGAGGCGCTCGGCCTCAGGAGGGAGCTGCGGCTGCGGCGGCGGAGGTGGAGGTGGCAGTGGCGGCTGGGGCTGAGGCTGAGGCTGAGACTGAGGCTGAGGCTGAGGCTGAGGCTGAGGCTGAGGCTGAGGCTGAGGCTGAGGCTGAGGCGGTGGGGCCTTCTCTCCTTCCTCCTACATAGACAATAAAGGCTTTGATCTTGGGCTGAAAGCAGCTCTCCCAAGAGGGATGGACTAGCTTTTCCTCAGAGGTTCCAGGACATTAGTGGTGGGGAACAGAAAACCACAGCTGGGTGGTTTCCTTCCTGTAACTCTGGGTCCCTGAGCTACATTTAAGATATCACTTGTATATGAAAAAAAATTTTTTTTAAAAGTTGGTGGCTTTTGTGGCTTTGTGAGGTAAAAGACAGGGATTGCCATTCAGTCAAAACTAAACGTGATTTTTATGTAGATTTCCATTCCTTGGGTCTCAGTTGACTCAGTATCTAATGGAAATAATCATTGCAGCCTAAATGTTATTCAGGTTAGGAAACCACATTGAAAATGCAAAATATGCTTATGGCTGTGTTTGTTTCTTGGAGACAGGTTCTTAATAGGTAGCCCAAACTCAGAATCCTCCTGCCTCAGCCTCCCAAGTGCTGGGATTACAGGTGTGTAATACCATATCAGGCTGAAAACATACATTTTCCCTTTCTGTTTTTTTGAGACAAGGGTCTTGCTATGTTGCTTTAGCTAGCCTCAACTTGCAATGATCCCCCTGTCTCTGCCTCCGGGGCACTGGGATTATAGAGGCGTGAACCATGAACCACCTGGCAACATACTATTTTTAAAATGTGAAGCCAGGCTGGACGGATGGGAAAAAGCAGGCTGCATTTCCAGAGGCTTCAAGTTCAATTCCCAGCACCCACAGGGCAACTTAAAACTGTTATCCAGCTCCAAGTGACTTGACACCCTCACACAGACATGCATACAGGCCAGACATCAATGCACATAAAATTAAAAAAAATATATTAAAAAAAGTTAAGATATACTCCTCTTTTATCTGGCATAGCCAGGAAATAGAGACAGGGGAGAGAATCTCATACATTCAATATTCAAAGAAACTTCAAAAATTCTATGAGTTTTAACTGAACCCAAGGATGGTTTCTTATACATGACTGTCCATCTGGATAATCCTGAGGCTGTTACAGGATCACTGGGTCCTACTTACAGCCAATCACCACTGCACGGACGGACAGAAAAGTCTGTCCAAGAACTTGAGAATTACATGCTTTTTCTCAGTTACTGATCACCGATCTCCGAGACCATTTGGTTATAGTCTTGGTACTTCACGTATGCTTAAGATTTCAACTGTACTTTACATTTGCATATGCATATACTCTCATTTACATATTCATAGATCTCACATGGACACAGTTCCTTCGGCACCTTTCTCTGGGAAAAGAGATGGGATTTCCTAAAGAGATTTCTAGCATTCTGCCTTCGACACTTGCCTAAGAAGCCGGGGAAGTGGAGACTGTGCCTCTCCTGGTGCCCACAAAAGGCACACGTCCCCCTGTCTCACTCCAACCACAGCAAAGCAAAGCAAGCAGCACAGGACCTGTAAAGGACGGGGCGGGCCCCTGCTGACCTGTTTGAGGCTGGGGGAGGCCCTCATCCCCCCGTGGGAGCGCATGTGGCCATTCAGGGCAGGCAGGCTTTTGAACTCCTTCAGGCAGATGGAGCATGTCAGCTTGTTCTTGGCATCAAACTGTTCCCCAAACACTCCTTTGGTTTGGCCGCTGCTGAAGGGTAGGGCCACATGGAAGGGACACACACAGCAAGGACAGGGAAACAAGAATGTATCACAAGGCATCAAACCTACAGTGAAATCATTTTGTTTATCTAATCTACCACTGTCTGTGACTTTTGATATCTGCCAGATAACCAAGCCCAATGTACAGATGGAGAAAGTGAGGCTCAGAAGGAGCAAACGCTTGCTTTCTTTAAAAAAAAAATTAAATTAATATATATGTATGAACACACACATATTGTGTGTGTGTGTGTGTGTGCGCCTATGCGTGTTCATACATGCACTTACGTATAGTGCTTCAGTTGCTTGTCTGTGTGTGCATTGTCTGTGTGCTTGGTATCTGGGGAGACAAGAAGAGGGCCCCAGATCCCCTGGAGCTGGAGGTACAGGCAGCTGCGAGCCACCTCATGTGGGTGCCGGGACTCCAGCTCCAGGCTACAGCAAGTGCTCTTTACGGCGAGGCCATCTCTCCAGCAGAAAGGAGAGGGCTTTCTTAAAATCATGTCATACAGGACACTGGCCTCCATCATTCTAGACTTGCAGGCACTGGGGCTTTCTCATCCACAGCTTTCAGTGCCCACCCACCATGGCCCTGTGAGAAGGAAGTGATTCTACACTGCTCACTGTGTCACACCCAAGGCTCAGCTCTAAGCCTGGAACACAGAAGGCACCCATTAAGTCCCCCGTGCCCGAACTGACCAAGAACAGAACACGCATCGGCCAAACGTTACTGCTCCTGCTCTGTGTGTACCTTTAGCCCTCTGAGCTCAGCTTTCTCATTTCCAAACAGAACAGCAGTAGCTGGGGTCACTGAGGCACCTGGCAGCAATGGCTGCTTTACTGCTGTTTTCCTCCGTGTAACACACAGATCAAGTGTTCAAACACAGCAGCTACCGCTTTCCCTATACTTCTCTTGAAACTTTGACCTTGGATTTAGACATGAGTTATTTAAACAACCCAAGACACCCCCCAGCCTCCCAAATATTCCAAATCTTTGATCATACCTCGATTCCGGAGATCCAGGCTGGACCCTCCCATCAGGTAAGTGCATCTAATTTTGAGCCAAACAGGGTACCAGAAGAAAACAAGAAAAGAGAAAAAAAACAAAAAAACATTTATTTCTAAAGGGAGGAATCTCAAGTTGTGTGAACACCTGGATCTACCCTTCGAGAACTTTCTCTGCCCATGATTACCCTGACATGTCTCCTCATACCTTTGTTCCACATCTGGTTTCTTCCCACTACTCTCTGAACTCACAGCTGATGCCAGCCCCAAGCCTATTGGGGCACAACCCCCTTCTACCCTTCTTAGTCTGTCTGTATCTAGTCTGCACTAACAGGGTCCATCCTCACAAAACACAGGAAACGGGTGTACAGCATCATTCCAGGAGACCCGATAGCATCAAAACTAAACAAATAAGAAGACCTTCGTGTATCTGACTGCACGTATGGCGTGTGTAGAAGTGGTGTGGGCCGAGGGTGGGGTAGCATCCATGTGCACAGTGTTTGTGCAGAAGTCACAGGACAATCTGTGTCTTGGGGATACTCCAAGGACTGAGTTTCAGTGGGGATGAGATGTCCCCACTCTGTGGTCCTCTTGCCTCTGACATAGACACTGAACATGAGTGTGCATTTGTATGTGTGCAGGTGCATGTGGCTATATACGCACATGTGAGCATGTGAGTGAAGGTTAGAGGTTAGGCTAGCCTTGGCTATTGTTCCCCAGGCACTGTCCACATCAACAGTTTTATTATTACCCTATCTATCTATCTGTCTATCTGTCTATCTATCTATCTATCTATCTATCTATCTATCTATCTATCTATCTTTATGTGTGTGTATGTGTGCCCACAACATGTGTGGGGAGGTCAACAGACAACTTGTGGGGGGCAGTGCTCTCCTTCCTCCTCGGTCCTGGGGGGCGGAACTCAGGTCTCCAACTGAGCCACCATGGCGGCCCAACTTGTTATTTTTGAGACAGGGTTTCTTCCTAGCCCAGAGCTCGATGAGTAAGCTAGCTTGGCTGGCATTAGCCCTAGGGACCCTCTGGTCTCTGCCTCCCCAGTGCTGGGATTACAAGTACTTGCTGCCAAGCTCTGCCCTGCATCCCATGGTTGAACTGAGCCAACCCTCCGGCCCCCGACTCTAGGTCCTGTTCATTACTTTAACCGTTTCGTACAATATTCTGGCCATCTCTTTAGTGAGCTGACAATTCCCCAGGGCCAAAGACTAAATCCAAATTGATTTTGTATTCCCAGTGTCTGGCGCAGACAGTGCCTGGCACACGTAAGTTAACCTTTGTGAAATGTATACAGAGCATAAAAGATGGAGGTTGGAGGCAGAATTAGGCACTGCAGAGACGCAGAGACGCGTGCCTGGCTGAGTCTCTCGCTCATGAGGACATGGGGAGGAACTTTGAGATACCTGGGGCCACATCGCACTGGGAGACGGCTGCTGATGCTGAGACCCCATGTTGTTGAGGTGGATCCCACTGGGGGACAGGAGCGGTTGGTGAGGAAGGGTACTAGTGACCCGGGTCATTTCTGAGCTTGCTGGATCTGCCACCCCTGTTTCAGAAGGCCCCAGGTCCCCATGGGAGCTCAGCATAGCCGGGGTCTGTCTGTCACTAGAATACGTCTTCAGCTGACTGTCTTCACGCTGCTGGTGCTGGGACAGGTGGCTCTGCGGGTAGAGGGGGTGGCTGTAGGGCTGTTGAGGCTCCTGGTAGTAATACTGGGGCATGGAGCCCAGCTGGATCAGCTGGACAGCGTGTGCCTGCTCCGGGGTATACTGATGAGGGTCCCTGTGGTACGACGGGGGCTGCAGGTGCATGGATGACTGCTGCTGCTCTTGCAAGTGTTGCATCATGGGTTGGGGCTGATAATACTGAGGTATCTGCAGTGAGCTCTGCCGCTGCTGCAGTTGGAGCTGCTGCTGCTGCTGAGGCGGTGAGGGGCGAATCTGCTGCTGCTGCTGCTGCTGCTGCATCTCCTGCATGGAAATCCGCTGCAGTCCAGCTTGCTGCTGCTGAGGCGGCGGCTGTGGGTAATACTGGTGCTGCTGCAATGGTTGCATATGGCTGGACAGCACCTGAGGGGCTTGCAGTGGCTGTCCTCCTTGCATGGACATCTGGGCCAGGGGCTGCTGGTAGTCATAATACAGGTGTCCTTGGGGAGCGTGCTGCCCGACGGGAAGGGCTGGTTTGGGCAGTCCACCCGTGAACCCTGGGTGAGGCTGCTGGGGCACCTGCTGGTAGCGGGAAGCTATAGCTGATGCCGAGGGCTCCACAGGCTTCTGAGAGAGCAGCTGACGGAGGGCACTGTCCGAGGCTCCATCCATCACTGCCGACTGGGTGTGCAGCACCTGGGCCATATTGTTGACCTGAATCCGCAGGTTTTGGTTGGCAAACACCTGGGTGAAAGAGTCCAGCTTGTGCAAAACACCACTGGTGAGTTTCTGGGTCCGGATCTCGCTGGCCTGGGAATAAGTGTATTGGTAGCCGTCGGTGGGCTCCACCTGGGCCGGCGCCCCCCACATCATGTTGGAGTTGGCCAAGTTGCTACGAAGCTGGACGTGGTTCCCAGGCCCTGCGTGGCCTCCCCATCCACCCTGCCTGGAGGTATCCATTTGGCCAAGGTTTTTGGAGCCGATAGGCAAGCCGAGACCGTCCCGACTATCTTGAGGGAAGTGAGGCGAGATGGGTGAGGCCTGCGGGGCTTCCATTCCAGCCCCGGAGATTGTACTCCCGTAGCCGTGGTTCAACCCGCTGTGGACGCCAAGGGCTGGCTGTTGATAGAAGAGGTTCTCACCCCCGTGGGCCACGTGATTGGTCTTATACAGCTGCTGGTCCCCCATGATGTCCTCCTTGCTTACGAGCGTTCCGCCACAAACCACAAACCAAAAAAACAACAACAACAAAAAAGAGGAAGTGAAGAAAATAAAAATCCTGAAACCCTGAGAAGATGAGAGAAAGCGTCCACCCTACTCCACGGCTGCCATGTCTGTGGGGGTGGCTGGAGGCAGGGGTCCCTGTTGGTTGGAACCAGTCATCAGCAGAGCCAAGGCGCCTACATCCTCACCGGGGCTGAGGCACGGACCAGACACCACCACGGTGGGAGAACGTCCTTCACACCTGGAAGACAGGATGCAAAGGACAACATTTATTTCCCTGTGTGTTTCTTGACAAGCCATCATTACGAATACTGTGGTCATTAATGACAGATAGGTACAGGGAGCGGTGGTCCAGCAGGTTACAGCACTTGCTGCTAAGTCAGGTGACCTCAGTTCAAATCCAGGGACCCACAAGGGGGAAGGAGAGCCCTGACTCCTGACAACTGTACTCTGACCTCCGTGGGAGTGCCATGGCGTGTGTGGTGTGTAGACTTACCTGTAGGGGGAGCAGGTAAGTGTGTGCAGGTCAGAATCAATTCCCACTTATTCCGGGGTCTCTCAATGAACCTTACGTTAGCCTAGTAACCAGCAAGTTCCCACGCTCTCTTTCTCTAGGTCTCCCACAGAGCTGGAGTTACAGCCACAGACAGGCAACCCAGCTGTTTATACGGGTGCTGGGGATTTGAACTCGAGTCCTTGTGTTTGTGCACCAGGTGAGCCACCTCTCAGCTTTCCGTATTCCGTTACAGTTCTTCTGTCGTTTTCGTTTGTTTGTTTTGTTTTTTGTTTTTCGAGACAGGGTTTCTCTGTATAGCCCTGGTTGTCCTGGAACTCACTCTGTAGACCAGGCTGGCCTCGAACTCAGAGATCCGCCTGCCTCTGCCTCCCAAGTGCTGGGATTATAGGCGTGCGCCACCACTGCCCGGCTTCTTCTGTCGTTTTCAAACTGGGCTGTGAACCTCTGGGAGCACAGGAGGGCTTTGCCGGCACAGCACACGCCCTCCAGACTCTAAGAGGAAACAGTTCTCAGGTTCCCGAACACCCACAGAAGTACTTTTCGAGAACAGGGGGATGAGAGAGGTACACGTGGCCCTTTTCTATCTCTTCTCCTCTTTTACAAAAAGGAAGGTAAACTTCTCACTTGGTCCAACGCAGATGTCAACTGGATTACTGGATTCCTTATTCGCTTGTTGACTGATTGATTGTGTATACGTGTGCGCACACACACGTGTGAGTGTCCCAGTGTCCATGCGCCATGGTGCATGTGGAAGTCAGAGGACAGCTCGTGGAAGTCAGCTCTCACCTTCCACCCTGTGGGTTCTGGGGCTCGAACTTGGATCTTTGAGCTTGGCGGCAAGCTCCTGTCCCTGCTGAGGCATCTCATTGGCCCTCTTGTTTCTAATCCTTTTCTCGTTAAGTTCTCTGGGGCTGGAGAGATGGTTCAGTGACTAAAGAACACTTCCTGTTCTTGTAGACGCCCTGAGTTCAAGCCCCAGCACCGAAGTCGGGAAATTCCAACCTCCTGTAACTCCAGGGGATCGGATGCCCTTTTCTAGCTTCTTAGGATACTTGAACACATGAACACACAGACCAAAAATAAATCTTAAAAAAACAAACAAACAAGCCGGGCGGTGGTGGTGCACGCCTTTAATCCCAGCACTTGGGAGGCAGAGACAGGCGGGATTTCTGAGTTTGAGGCCAACCTGGTCTAAAGAGTGAGTTCCAGGACAGCCAGGGCTACACAGAGAAACCCTGTCTCAAAAAAACACCCCCCCCCCAAAAAAACCAAAACCAAACCAAACCAAACCAAAACAAAACAGAAACAACTCAACCAACCAACCAACCAACCAACCAACCAACCAACCAAAGAAACAGCTTCCTGTCCTGCCCACCGGAGAGCAGCAGCCATGGCCCTGCGCTACCCCATGGCTGTGGGCCTCAATAAGGGCCACAAGGTGACAAAGAACGCCAGCAAGCTGAGACACAGCCAGCGCCGTGGGCGCCTCACTAAGCACACCAAGTTCGTGGGGGACATGATCTGGAATGTGTGTGGCTTCGCACCCTACAAGCGCGCCATGGAGTTACTCAAAGAGTCCAAGGACAAGCATGTGCTCAAGTTCATCAGGAAGAGGGTGGGCACGCACATCCTGGCCAAGAGAAAGCAGGAGGAGCTGAGCAATGTGCTGGCAGCCATGAGGAAGGCGGCTAAGAAGGACGGATGAACCCTCCCCCAATAAAAGATAGTTCCTAAAAACAAACAAACAAACCCCAAAGAAACTCTACAGCTGTACGTGGTCTTCCAACCCTGAGGCCCGTGCCACAGCGTACACACCCATTCCTAAACATCATACAACAGAGAAAGGAAATGTAAACGGAAGTTCTTTTTTGTTTTGTTTTTTGTTTTGTTTTGTTTTGTTTTGTTTTCGAGACAGGGCTTCTCTGTATAGCCCTGGCTGTCCTGGAACTCACTCTGTAGACCAGGCTGGCCTCGAACTCAGAAATCCGCCTGCCTCTGCCTCCCAGAGTGCTGGAATTACAGGCGTGCGCCACCACCGCCCGGCTGGAAGTTCTAATATAAATAATCAAATGTAAATTTTGGGTGATGGATTATGATGCGATTTTCGGTGAGGCATTCAGAAGCTGACGGAGGTACCGAATGATGTCGCTTTAAGAAAATGTGTATTTAATCGAGTAGCTCAGTGATCACAGGCACAAGGACAGTGGGGCTGGATGCCCGGCTCCACGCACACAGAACACCAGTGAGGACTTCTTGTTTTAAAGATTTGATCACTTGCTCTTAAATATATGCGCATGTATGTGTGTACTGTGCGAGTTCATGTGCATCCTGCATGGGCAGTGCTTGCCGAGGCCAGGGAGTGCTGGGTCCCCTGGAGCAGGAGATACAGATGCGTTTGTGCCACCTATGTGGGTGCTGGGAACCGAACCTAGGTACCCTGGAAGACCAGCAAGTGCTCTCGATCATGGAACCGTCTCTCCAGCTCCTAGGTTTTCCTGGTTTTTATTATTTAGTTCTATTATTATTATTTAGTTGTTTTATTATTTAGTTTATTTAGAAAACTCTGTTCTTCCTATCAACTATGAACAACGGTTTTCGGTGCTTATGTCTGGAGAGATGGAAAATGCTGGTCCTGCTTGCATACTAGCAATAAATAATCTTAGATTATTTTAAATATTTCTTTATATGTGCACGTGTGTTTATGTGAATATGAATGTGGGTGTTTATGGAGGTCAGAAAGTGTCAGACCCTTGGATGTTTATGTGCATATGAATGTGGGTGTTTATGGAGGTCAGAAGGTATCAGACCCTTGGATGTTTATGTGCATATGAATGTGGGTGTTTATGGAGGTCAGAAGGTGTCAGACCCTTGGGTGTTATCATTCTTTGACCATGGGTGCTGCGAACTGAGCTAATTTTCTGGAAGAGCAGAAACTCCTTTTAACCAGTGAGCTATCTCTCTACAGTTTCATGTAGCCCAGGCTGGCCTTGAGTTTGTTGTGTAGCTGAGGATTACTTTTAGCTTCTGACTCTCTTGATTCTACCTCCTAAGTGTTGGGATCACAGGAGTGGGGACCCCAGCTTTATACAGTGTTGGGGATCAAACCCAGGGCCTGATGCAGGCAAGGCAAATTACTAACTGAGGAACTTGCCAGCCCAGTGAGAAGTTTATTTTTAAAAAGACATTCAGTACCACTGTCCTGATGTACATTTTCAATATAATTTTACTTTTACTGTTTATTATTTGCCTGTGGTCTGATCAATTGTACACTATTAAAAATTATAACTCAAACCAGAAGAAAGTTTAATACAGTCATGACTCAGAAGCTGGAAAATGTCAACTTTATATAAAATTGTTACAGACAAATAGGATGAAGACTCAAACGAAAAAAAGCTTTAAACTTAAAAATGTATTACACATAGAATTCCTGGGGGAAGTGAAATATAAATACAGTTTCAAAGAATAACAGAAAATAAAGTATGTGTGTCTGTGTGTGTTGTGTAACTATGAGTGTGTATGACTGAGTGTGTGTGTGTGTGTGTGTGTGTGTGTGTAATGAGTAATGGGTGATGTCATAGTTTCACTTAAATATCAATATTTATAATATCCTGGAGATCACATTGGCAAACATGATAAAAACCATAGATGTAAACTTGAACATGAGCTAGGGGGTGAAGAATTTTGCAAAAGCTAGGTTGGGCGTGGTGACACATGCTGGTAATTCCAACACTCAGAGCCAGGGGGATCCCGAGGGACGAAGGCCATTCTGGGCTACATCAGATACTGTCTCAAAAACTGAAGACAAAGGAGTTTTGCAAACATTTTAGGGAGGATTTTTTTTTTTTTGTATAAGCAGAAACATCTGGAGTTGACCCTGAACTTGAGGTGGTGTGGAAAGTGAGGGGCAGTCCCTGACGACTTCTCAAAAGTTACACAAGGGTGCTAGGAACAGGGGTGCTATGTTCCAGAAGCAGCATCCCTCACTGCTCAAAAGATGGTCCACGCCATAGAGGAGCTGGTTAGGGGTTTACAGCCAGTGCTTCTTGCCCACCCCCACTGCAATGGTTAGTTCTGTCAACTTGACACAACCTGGAGTTTCCTGGGAAGAGCGTGTCAGTGAGGCACTGTCTATACTCGGTTGGCTCTGGGCATCTCTATGGAGGTTTACCTTAATTAATTGATGTGGGAGGCTCAGTCCACTGTGAGCAGCACCGTTCCTAAGGCCAGGGCTCCTGAACTACATAAGCATAGAGAAATCAAGTGGAGCACAGTCATGCCACCACAAGCAAGCATATGTGCATTCATTTCTTTCTGCTTGACAGTGGATGCGATGTTGACCAGCTTCCTCAGGCTCCTGCTGCTGCGACGTATCCACAGTGATGGACTACAGTCTGGCATTGCGAACTACAATGAGTTCCTTTGTCCCAAAGTTGCTCAATTTTTTTTCCTTTATTTTTTATTTTATGTGTGCTTTATGCTTTCCCTACACGCATGTCTGAGCACCGTGTGTGTGGTACCAGTGGAGGCCAGAAGATGGCATTGGACCCCTTGGGCCTGGAATTACAGACAGAGGGTTGTGAGCAGTGAAATGGATGCTGGGAACCAAACCCAGGTCCTCTAGAAGGGCAGCCGGTATTCTTAACCACTGAGCCATCTCTCCAGGACCCATGTCGTGTTTGTTGTCAGGGTATTTTATCCCAGCGGCAGAAATGAAACAGGGACATATCTCAAAACAGAAATTGGCTTTTATCAGGGGATCTAGCTCTGACCAGGGATTGACATGCATCAATCAGAAAGCCTTGGCCTAGCTGCATTCAGACGAGGGCCTGAACCCACGTAAGAGTAAGCATGGAGAGGGAAGGGAAGGAGAACCAGCCCCTGCGATGTTCTGCCCTTCAGAGCCTGGCGTCCCAGTCTGAGGAGACACTCTGTCTTTCCCTCTAGCTCTCCCAGAGAAGCCCTACCTACCCAGTCTGCACGGGCTGAGCTCCTGGGCAGCCGCCTACTTCAGCCTACCACTGCCATGTTCAAGGTAACTCAACCCCAACTGTTATAGATTGGCCGGTCTTTCAAGGATCCTTTTCATCGAACCTGATGTGCTCTGTCCCACAACAGGACCTTGGCACATGCTGTCCCCCTGTGGTGGACTGAGTATGTATCGGCCAGGGAGTGGCACTATTAGAAGGTGTGGCCCTGTTGGAGTAGGTGTGTCACTGTGGTTGTGGGCTTTAAGACCCTCATTCTAGCTGCCTGGAAGTATTCTGCTAGCAGCCTTCAGATGAAGATGTAGAACTCTCAGCTCCTCCTGCACCATGCCTGCCTGGATGCTGCCATGCTCCTGCCTTGATGATAATGGACTGAACCTCTGAACCTGTAAGCCAGCCTCAATTAAATATTGTCCCTACAAGACTTGCCTTGGCCAAGGCCCTCACTAAGATAGGCCCCTTAGGAAGGGCCAACTATCTCTCTCCCCAGCCCCTCTCCAACATGCCGATGGGCCAGGTCACTTTCAGTTCCGAATTCAGACTACACATTCCCGGGGAGTCCAGCCCGATTCCAGCCCCAGGTCTACCTAAGGTTCTATTATTTCTTAACAAAATTAATCATCAAAGCGTCTGTATTTCTGTATGTTCCCATGGAGTCCAGAAGAGGATGCTGCACGCCCTGGAGCAGGACTTAAGACTGAGCTGCTCAGCCTGAGTGCTGGGCACTAGACTCGGGTCTTCCGGAAGAACAGCAAGCACCGTTAATGGCCGAGCCATTCCCCAGCCCTTAATTCCATGATGACATTTTGTCCTAAAACTGTATTCCTTCACACTGTGTCCTTTTCCTAACCAACCTCCACACCTCACAGCTTCTCCTAATGGCTCTGCTCTTATTTTTTTTTAAGAAGGTCTCACGTGACCCAGGTTGGCCTTGAACTCGTCATGTAGTCCATAATATCCTTGAGCTTCCGACCCTGGTGCCACCATGACTGGTTTATGGTTATGGTTATGGTTTGACTGTGGAATCGAACCCAGGACTTCACTTATAGATTAGAGAAGCAGTCTGAGCCACACCCCAGCCCTCTTAACACTCCCTTTAAACGACGATTTATTTGGTGTTGAAAAGATGGATACACCTCTTGCAAAAGACCCACGGCCTGCTCTCAGCGCTCGCACTAGGCGGCTCCCAATCCCCTGTAACTACGGCCCCAGTGGAATCAGATGCCTCTGGCTTCCACGGGCACCTGCATTCATTATGCCCACATATCCATACATAGATACACACATAATTAAAAACAAATTTGAATTTATTGTATGTGATATGAGGTGTGTGTGTGTGTGTGTGTGTGTGTGGTGTGACGATGTCACAGTGTCCATGTGGAGATTGGAGGACAACTCTGTGGAAGTGTTTTTTCCACCTTTGTGAGTACTCAGAGGGCTAGAACTCAAGCCATCAGGCTTTTACTGAAGCCCTTTTCCCTAAGCACCATCTCTGCCACCCCTAAACACTTTCTTAATCCCATGCCCATTTCTCTGCTTTCACCCCTGTCATCCCTGGGTAAGACACAGTATCTGTCGCAGGACTGTTCCAGCAGCCTGTAACTTGCCTGCGGACCCAGAACTCCCCACCCCCAATCCATTCTAGTTTGTCATCTAGATTGCAGCAGAATTGCTGGGCGGTGGTGGTGCACGCCTTTAATCCCAGCACTTGGGAGGCAGAGGCAGGCGGATTTCTGAGTTCGAGGCCAGCCTGGTCTCAGAGTGAGTTCCAGGACAGCCAGGGCTACACAGAGAAACACTGTCTGGATAAAAAAGAAAAGAAAAAAGAAAAGAAAAAGAAAAAATGTAACCAATCCATCTCCCCACTCCTCAACATAAACAGATGCCTTTATGCTCCTAGTTAAAAATCACAGCTGCTAACAAGACCTCTAGCTCTGCATAGCCTGCCCACAGGGCCACACTATTTCCAGGGTCTTTGCACAAACCATTTCTCACGATTGGAAAACTCTTCGCTCTCCTCTTTTCCCAAGCCTAGTCTTTGTTATCCCTGAAATCTTAGCTCAGCCTAACCGTTTCTAAGAAAGCTTGCCCCACCCCACCTCCATAGTCTACATCAGACCCTTTCTTGTTTATCCACAGAAAACCATCCTCCTATTTTAAACTGTGTGGAAGAGAAACCATGTAGCAATGATCGGCCTCCCAGAGTTAAGACAGGAGAGGTCGAGCAGATGTTACAATACACAGATCTCTCTGTGGACAAACAGGACTTAAAATGGGAAGGAGACCCAGAAGAATGTTCCAGAGAAGGAAACGTCATGAATGAAGCCACGTAACCAGGTGAGGGGTTCATACTAGGATACCACATCCTCATCAGGAACTCCCCCAGGAGGGTAGGTGAAATGGCTCAGGGGATATAAAGGTGCCTGCGGCCAAGCCTGCCAACCCAAGTTCAATCCTTGGGCTCAGCACGGCAGAATGCACGGACTGACTCTCCAAGCTGTGTTCTGTCTGACTCCCGCAGGAGCATCCATGCACGAGCACGTTAATAAATAAAATGTAATTTAGAAAAAGAAAGAGAGGGCTGGAGAGATGGCGCAGTGGTTAAGAGCACTGACTGCTCTTCCAGAGGCCCTGAGTTCAATTCCCAGCAACCACATGGTGGCTCGCAACCATCTGTAATGGGATCCAATGGCCTCTTCTAGTGTGCAAAGAGGGCACTCATACACATAACATAAACAAATAAATCCTTTTATTTTAAAGGAGAAACTGGTGACTGGATAAGGGCACTGTTTTTGCACAGGACCGGAGTTCTGCTCATAGCACCCCCGTGGCGGCACACACCTGTCTGTCTACATCACCAGTTCCAGGGGATCCAGCATCCTCATCTAGCCTCTTGGGGAACCAGGCACACAGAGAGTGCACATATACCTACATGCAGGCAGCCGCCCGCGCACATGTCACCCACCACACATCTTGAATGAGATGAAGGCTAGATCGTGTCACTCCTGTGGTGGTGTGGAGTCCTTCCTGAGTGCTGGCGACAGAGGAGGATGGCTCTGCATTCTGAGCTTGAGGAAGCGAGTCTCTGTCCCTTCGTACATCTAGAGCGGGCCTGTAGCTTGTTCATGAGCACGGGCCCTGGGTAGACCTCAGCTCCCAGGATGCCAGCAACGTCAGCACCAGCTGTGCTCTCCCTGTGCACAGACCCAAAGCTCAGAAGCTTTGAGCAGGCCCTTGCAGGCCTTTTTGTTGCCAGAGTCTCAGGTAGCTCAAGCTGGTCTCAAACTTGCTATGTAGGTTAAATATCTTGAACTCTTCTGTGGTTTGACTATGCTTGGCCCATAGGAAGCAGTATTATGAGGTGTGGCCTTGCTGGAGGAAGCGTTACGATGGGGGTGGGCTTGGAGGTCCCCTCCTAAGCTTAGCTTCCACCCACTGTAGAAGAGAGCTTCCTCCTAGTTGCCCGAGGAGGCCAGCTTTCTCCTCGTTGCCTTCAGAACAAGATTTAGAACTCTCAGCTCTTTCAGCGCTATACCTGCGTGGATGCTGCCGTGTTTCCCACCTTGATGATAATGGACTGAACCTTTCCTGCAAGCCAGCCCCAATTAAATGCTGTCCTTTATAAAGTTGCCTTGGGCATGGTGTCTGTTCACAGCAACGAAACCTTGGAAAATGGAAAGTTAAGACAAACTCCTTATCTTTTTTGCCTTCCGCGGTGGTGGCTGCCACTCGGTGTCCTACTGAGCCTTCCAAGGGCGTCCGTCTCCTGTATGCTCAACCTGAAGGTCACACCCAGTCTTAGGAATCATCTAGTTTCCCCATAATACAGATGGAGAAAACAAGACCCCGACCTGTGCCCTCTGAGACTGGAACAGGCTCACAGCCACCAGGAACCATCTGCTCAGCCAAGAGAGGACAAAGGACTTCCCCACACGACGCAGGGCGCCATGGCGACACCACACGCCAGTCACTTTGCATATAATTGGTGTATTTGTCTGAATGTCTACTCACGTGTGATTCAAAACTCAAAGGCTAAAAAAGCTACAGACAGGTACAAAAAGATCCCAAAGGAATTCGTGAAAATAGAGTGAAGAGCCACAGCAAAACTCCAGAGGAGCCCCTCCTGGAGCAGCCACTCCCCGCCTGACCCCAGCCGCCCACACCCTTCCTGGAGCAAGCCAGCTCTTACACATCCCAAGGACGGCTGTCCAGAGCCCCACTAACACACTAACACACGTGGCAGCATGTTAGGACCCAGTCAGCATCTTGCCAAACTGTCTGCCACTTTACACATACACATCACCGAAAAACCCAGAAGCCATTTATCACATTGGCTTGTCGATCGGCAGAGCCGTTGGCATGCCGAGGATGGAGGGTGCTACCTGATTCTTTCTCTTGTTTAATTACCCTTAATGTTGTTGTCTGTATTGCTTTTGTTGCCTTACTATTTTCCTAATGAGGTAACAGCTTTGCCCATGGTGTGCATAGCCTCCTGGGTAATTGGCACCAGAAGTGTTTTAAACACCCCAGAGATACCTCTGCCTTTACATTTATTCACTCATTTCCCTACTAGAAACGCGACTCGGGTGCTCAGAATGAGTCAAATAAATAAATAAAAGGACCACTAAGAACTCAGCTCCGCCTCCACATTCCCCTACAGGGGTGAGCCTGTCTTTCCTTGTCACAAGACTCTGGGACAGACAACCCATGGCTCCTGTGCCAGTCACCAAGAGGCAGTGTCCCTGGGATTGGGTCCTCACACATGCCCAGTGTACATGTTCAGAACTGAAATACTGAGCCAGGCAAATGTGTCCTATGGCGGGTCGATTCGCCCCCCCAGGTTCTGGCCTCTGACATGGGCCGAGAAACACGCCTTCTGTTTCCTGGTGGGTCTAGGGCCCCAACACAGTGGATTCACGAAGTGGTATAGACCAGAGCTAGGCTCTGCAGGGGTCTCATAGGGGCTGGCACACTTACACAGGAGGGCCAGTTACTAAGCACTCTTCTCCGGGTACTGTGCGGTCTGTTATAACCGCTGACTGTTGTGAAAGCGGCTGTGGACAGGGTGTCAGCATGCTCCTACAGCCAAGTCAAGGCTCCGGGTTGCATGAGGCTTACGCTTATGGGAGCTGGAACTGGAATCCCCTCTACTTTCCTCATGGCAAGGAAAAACTTTATTGAGATAGGATCTTAATATGTAGCCCTGGCTGCCCTCACATTTGAGACACAGACTAGGCTGGCCTCGAACTCACAGAGATCTGCTTGCATCTGCCTCCCGAGGGCTGGGACTAAAGCGGTGCCAGGCAGCTTCTTTTGTTTAAGACAGGAACGGTAGCAGACGCTGACCTCGAGCTTCACTTCCTGAACCCTGTGACTACAGCACCATGCCACATTCACGTGGTACCGACCTTGGAAGCCAAGGTTTGGTGCACGCCAGACAAGCACCTCACCAACTGAGATACAGCCCCAGCTATCTATCCCCCTTTTCAAACCTTCTTCTACTTTGTCTTCTATTAAAAAGTCTCCTTATGGGGCTGAAGAGATGGCTCAGTGGGTAAGAGGGCTTGGCGGTACCGGGATGCGGACTTGAGTTCGGATCCCAGCACCCATGTAAACGGCTGGTGTGGCTACCTGTGTAATACCATGTATAGGGGTGGAGAAAGGAGACCGTGATGGCTTGTCAGCAATGCTCCTGTCTCAGTCAAGGAATAAAGTGCAGAGCCACAGAGCAGGATGTGTAGTGTGGTTCTCTGGCTGCCACATTCACACACACACACACACACACACACACACACACACCCTTCCTTAGCTAACTGACTGCACAGGAATAGATAGAGATCCCAGCCACGGTCTGGCCCTTCACTCCAGCATTAAGTATTCCCGGACCCTCTAGTTTCGGGGACCAGGAGATGAGGGTACAATTTGTAAGGAGGATATCTGTCTTGGGGGCAGCATTTGAATCAGAGAGACAGACAGGCACACGTAGGGAGGAAGTTGACTTTGGCTGAGGTCTCTGTAGAACTTGTTTGCTGACAATTCCGAAGGGCTACCTCCCTGATCCTGCCAAACCATCGCCTATTGTTTGGGGAAGAAAATCCAGCAGGCCTTTCCTTGTTCCAGCCAGGGCCACCGTGTAGAGACTTTATACAGTTCCCCAAAGGCGTCGGCTTATGCTTTAGGCAAATCTTCCTGCTGGCTTTCAAGCATGCTTAACTCCGATCCCTCTGGGGTCCCTCCCCCCCATCCCCTTCAGGAGGCAGCAGCTCCAGTGGGGGCTCCTGCTCCCCCTTTTAAGCAGTGGATGTCACTGTCCTAAATGCTTTCTGATTAGTCTCCTAAATAGTGCCGGAGGGCATTTTACAATCCAGTAACCCGATTACAGAGATGCTCTGCCAAAATGGAGGTTAGTGTCTAAATTCTCCCAGCACACAAAAACCTGGCACGAGTGTCTTCCTTCCTGACCCTGCTCTTCCCCGCCCAGGGTTTGAGGATGACTCTCAGCCACTGGAGGATTTTCTAGTGGTTCTGAGGGACTCGGATTTCTCTACCCTCTAGTGCAGTGACATCACTGTACCTCTGAAGCCCCAGGAATCAACCAGGAGCCTGACCCTCAGCCTGGGAACCTACAAAGTAGACAGGCTGGGTGCTGTTTCCTGGCTCTTTTTGGGTGTGGAGACTCCTGGTCCTCACTGTCGTAGCAATGTTTCCTCTGGTCTAGGGATAGCGCCTTACCGGGGTGGTAGAACTTGTTAACTGTAGTGAAGTATGTCTATAATCCTAGTACTTGGGAGTCAGAGGCACGGGGACCAAGGGTTTGGGGCCATCCTTGGCTAGACATTGGGTTCAAGGCTAGCCAGGAGGAAACGAACTGTTTTATCAAATCTCAGACCAGTGGGTTAGAGAGATCCTCAGTGGGGGAAGTGCTTACTGTACAAATACAAGGGCTGGAGCCGGGATTCCCCAGCAGCCACATAAAAGCTCTTACGGCAGGGCAGGTCTGCTACCTCAATGCTGAGGTGGGGGGAGCGGAGAGCCGAGTCTCCCTGGGGCTTACACTGACAAGCTAGTCTAATTGAAACAGTCGGATTCAGGCTCAATGGGAGGCCCTGTCTTAAAAATATACTTGGAGTCACAGACACCCACGGCTGGCCCCTGACGTCCGTGTGCTCGCAAGTCACACACTTCTGCCCTTGGCCAGTGCCGGACAGGCTGATTAGGGCCACGGGCACGGAGTGGATGTGAGGTTACTCAAGGGGCACTGAGGTGAGCGCAGAGCCCTGGGTTTTGTTCCACAGACTCTCTGACCCTGTGTGTTCTCTCTGGACGGCAACCACTATTCCTACATATAGTTTCTACAAGTAATTGTCGTAAAAGTGTCTTTCTTAGAAGGAGCTCGAATCAAATCCACATTGACCCGTGGAAACTGAAGTCCACATTCTACGGGCAGTTGGCGTTTGCAGTCCGCAGTGTGAACCTGACAGCCGTTTAGGGAGCGAGGGCACAGAACCAACAGGCAACACTTTGTTTCAGGAGAGAACAGCTCTCCTGAGGTTCACGGTCCAATGGGCTGGAGACCGGATGCTTCGGAGGCTGACATCTTCTCTACTCTTCCCGTTTTTCACACGAAGCCATCTAGGACCCAGTGTGCAAACGCCCTGCTTTGACAATGTGCCTTTGACCCTGCAGTCTGCAGGGTGGGATGCCCCTCAGGAAAATACACAAGGAGGATGTGCCCCCCCCACAGGGGGGTCTCCCTGGCAATCCTGACCTTCCAGGGTAGAGGCCACAGTCTAGGCCTCTAATCTCCTGGGAGAGTAAAGTTATCCTAGCCAGGGCTGGGAGGTGGGGATGGGGGGCGGGGGACGGGGCTGTGGGTAGGTCCTCGTCTTAGGGGCTCAGGTAGGATCTCTGGAGGTAAGAGTGGTGTGGAGACAGGGCTCTCAGGGAATAGCTACTACTGTCCTTATGGCACAAGACCTCGTGAATCAGCCCTGGGTCTGCAGCCAGAACGACGATCCCCACTCCAAGGGCAGCCATGTGCAGGACGGAGTGGAAAGAAGAGAGGAGACTCCTGCCTAGCTGTGCCACCAGGCCTCAGGGACTGGAGGATTAAGATGGAGGGGAAGTGTCGAGGATGTGGAGAAAGAGGAACGCTCCTCCACTGCTGCTGGGATTGCAAGCTGGTGCAAACACTCTGGAAATCAGTCTGGCGGTTCCTCAGAAAAGTGGACATGGTACTACCATGAGGACCCAGCTATACCACTCCTGAGCATATACCCAGAGGATGCTCAAGCATGTAATAAGGACACATGCTCCACTATGTTCATAGCAGCCTTATAATAGCCAGAAGCTGGAAAGAACCCAGATGTCCCTCAACGGAGGAATGGATACAGAAAATATGGTATATTTATACAATGGAATATTACTCAGCTATTAAAAACAATGAATTCATGAAATTCTTAGGTAAATGGATGGAACTAGAAAATATCATCCTGAGAGATGTAACCCAGTCACAAGGGAACACACACGGTATACACTTACTGATAAGTAGATATTAGCCCAAAAGCTCAGAATACCCAAGATACAATTCACAGACCACATGAAGCCCAAGAAGAGGAAGACCAAAGTGTGGGCACTTCAGTTCTTCTGAGAAGGGGAACAAAATACTCTCAGGAGGAAATATGGAGACAAAGGGTGGAGCAGAGACTGCCCCACCCGGGGATCCATCCCATACACAGCCACCAAACCCGGACACTATTGTGAATGTCGGGAAGCGATTGCTGCCGGAAGCCTGACATGGCTGTCTCCTGAGAGGCTCTGCCAGTGCTTGACAAAAGACAGAGGCGGATGCTCGCAGCCAACCATTGGACTGAGCTTGGGGGTCCCCGATGGAGGAGTTGGAGAAGGGACTAAAGGAGCTGAGGGGGTTTGCAGCTCCATGGAGGGAGCAACAGTGTCAACAGGCCAGACCCCCGGAGCTCCCGGGGACTGGACCACCAACCAAAGAGTACACATGGAGGGACCCATGGCGCTGGCCACATTTGTGGCAGAGGATGGCCTTGTTGGTCATCAGTGGGAGGAGAGGCCCTTGGGCCTGAGGGTGTTTGATGCCCCAGTGTAGGGGAATGCCAGGGCGGGAAGACGGGAGTGGGTGGGTGGGTGGGTGAGCACCCTCATAGAGGCAGGGGGAGGGGAATGGGATAGGGGGTTTCTGAAGGGGAGACCTGGAATGGGGAAAATATTTGAAATGTAAATAAAGAAAATATCCAATCAAAGAAAGGAAGGAAGGAAGGAAGGAAGGAAGGAAGGAAGGAAGGAAGGAAGAATGAATTATTAAGTTAAGAAAACACAAGTTAAGTTCTCAACGGCTCCATTTCTATGAGGTAAGTCCCACACCAGACATCCTGGGGAGAGAGAGACTCAAGAAGTTAAGGAAGCTGTAGAAGGTCAGCCCCACAGTCCAGCGTCCTCTGCAGGGGTCCACGGAGAAGGATGCAGCTGTCACCATCACTGTGCCCAAGGAGAGCATGTGTCCCAGGATTCTGGGCACTCTGTTGGAGTTAGGCCCTCGATGGAGCTGGACAGAAGGCCCCAGAGCTCAGAACAAAGCTCGGAGATTTGACTCAGTGACCCTGGTGACCTCTCCTTTGTCCTTCCTTGTGGTAGGGGAGGCCCTGCGAACCCAGTCAAGAAGTCTCACAAGCAGCAACAAACTGTGTGGGGTCTTCAAGGCCCCTGCCAAGCTGCTGGGGTCAGGGGAGAAACGCGAGGTGTAGAGAGATGAAGGAATGAATTGGGTGTGGGCGGGGCCAAGCCATGGGCCCCGTGAAAGACTGAGGCAGGAGGATCTTATTCTAAATGTGTTCCAAATCATAGAATGTCATGATTAAGAGAGACCGCAGGCTGCTGCTTACCAATTATAGTTTGAATGTGAAACGTCCCCCACAGGTTCATGTGTTCAGACACTTGGTGCCGGGCTGGGGGTGCTGTTTTGGGGAAGAATGGGACCTTTTAGGTCCTTCCTAGCCCTTCTCCAGCATGATGGACCGTACCCCTCCAGACCCTGAGTCAAAGCATCGAGAAAAGCGACCGTAACAACAATCCCTTTAAAGATCCTGGCGGCAGAATGGATCAGGGAGCCCCAGCGTGGCGAGTTCTGTGTGCGGACAGCGGGACGAGTCACGAGGCTGGTTGTCCGGGTCTGCAGGGGAGGGCCTCAGGAGTGTACAGGGCATCTCGCCCCTTCTGAGCTTACTGCCCCTCCCTCTGGTAGCTCTTCCTGTCACACCTGACATGCCCCCTTGAGCCTGTCTGGACTTGCTCAAGACAGCCACCCTATCCATCCCTGCCCCATTAGCTGACCTCTTGCTGCTAGGGGACCGGAGGCTGAAGTGAGCGGCCCCCTGAGAATAGTGACGGGTAGTGAGCCTGTGGGGTGTGGGGAGGAAGACCTGAACCCTCAGTGGCTGTGGTGCAGGCGAGGCCATTCCCTCTTGGCATGTGAAATGCGGCCATTCTATTTTTTTTTTTTTTTAACCAATACGAGTTTTTATGTTCCCAGGGGAGCAAAACTGCATCCGTAGTGCCTCGGCTTTGCCAGCTCTCCCTCCCCGCCCCACGGCTTCACAAGCCGGCCTGGCTCAAAGCTGACTCAGCCAATGCCGATGGAACACAGTGACCAAGTCTGTCCACCATATTCCCATGTGTGCGGCCAACGATCAGGAAGCCAAAGAACCAATCAGAGAGCAGATGCCCAGACTTTAGCTTAGGTTGGCTGTGGGAGAGCCCTTGGTATCCTGGGGGTATACCCAGTACCTTGTGGAGGTCAGTTGTGGGGGGTGAGGGTGGGGGGCAGTCAGAAGGAGGGGGTAATCGGAATAGCAAGAGAGTCACTACTAGTGTGTCCATGAGCTGGACCCACTGGCAAGTGGGGACCCGAATGATATCTCTGTCCCGGATGCTGACCCATAGCCGAGGCTGGCCATGAGCTCAGTCTGCTATGAACTTTCCGTCCTCCTGCCTCCACGTTCACACTGCCGGGGTTACAGGTGACAACCACCACACCTGGCTGTTTACCTAGTTCTGGCACAGGGTTGGGCTGTGTAGCCCAGGCTGGCCTTTGTGAGCAGATGTCATGGTTGGGGGGGCGTGATTGCTCTGCTTGTGGGGTACCAGCAAGCTATGGAGAAAGCCTGCTGCCCCTCCATTATGCAGAGGCTGCTGAAGAAAACACTGACTGCGTGCCGTGGGGCCTTGTCAGCTTTCACGCGCTATGGAAAAGCTAGCTGACTGAACAGTGCCACATGACATGGGACGGGGCATTTATTTTATAATACCATCGAGGGCATGATAGAGGGACATGCAGAGAACCTGTTAGGGGACTTGGTGATGAAATGGGGCATGTGGGTGGGGGAGGGGCCGGCATGGGCTCACATGGACGAAGCCTCAACATCTCAGTTCATTTTGAAACCTGTGATGGGCTCCGTCTCAGAGGCAGCTGGACAGGAAGTATGAGGCCTCAACGACAGGGTCAAAGGAAGGCAGGCTGAGAGGAGGTGACAGTGAGTAAAGGTGCCGGACGCCATCAGACAGCTGAGCTCAACCCTGGGGCGCATTGTGCAGGGGGAATCAGCTCCTAAACACTGTCCTCTGACCTCCATCCCCCACAACGCATGCATTAACTAAAAAGTAAGCCCAGACTAGGTGTGGGCGTGCATACCTTTAATCTCAGCAGACAGATCTGTGGAGTTGAGGCCAGCCTGGTCTACAGAGTGCCAGGACAGCCAGGCTTATACAGAGAAACACTAATACTGTCTTGGGGGTGGTGGTGGGGGGAAAGGGGGAGGGCGGGAGGAAGAGGGAAAGGGAGGGGAGAGAGGGAGAGGAAGAGGGAGGGGGAGGGAAGGAGGGGGAGGGAGAGAGGGAGACAGAGGGGGAAGGGGAGGGGGAGAGGAAGAAGGAGAAGGGGACTGGGAGAGGAAAGGGGAGGGTGAGGGGGGAGGGAAGGAGGAAGGGGAAAGGGAGAGGGGGAGAGGGAGATGGGAGGGGGAGGGGCAGAGGGAGAGTGGGAGGGAAGGAAGAAGGGGAAGGCGAGAGGGGGAGACAGAAGGGGAGAAGGAGAGAGAGGGGGAAGGGGAGGGTGAGAGGAAGGAGGGGGAAGGGGAAGGGGAGAGGAAGAAGGGGAAGGGGAGGAGGAAAGAGGAGGGGGAGAGGAAGAAGGAGAAGGGGAGGGGGAGAGGGAAGGGGAGGGGAAGAGGGAAGAAGGAGGGGGAGAGGAAGGAGGAGAAGGGGACAGGGAGAGGGAGAGAGACTATGCCCAGGGAACGAGCTTGGTCCCAGCACACTTTCCTATAGCACATAGGATACTGGTCTAAAGGGCCTGCCTCTTCCCTCAGATTGGCACCTCATCTATGAACGCCTCATTCGTTCTGTTCTGAAGGGTCATCAGCAGACCTCTACCCACAGAACTGCACCTGGCAGATGGTGTCCCCTGGTGTACACTGGACGTGGACTTTCATCCTCTGAGAGGCCGCTCACCCCCATGGCTTGTCTGCCACAGGACACGCATGCTTCCACTGAGGCCCACCATAGACCTCCCCAACCACCCTCAATCGCCCAAGCGTTCACGCCTGCGCACATGATGCCTCCCAACACGTCGGGCTTTGTGGAAGTGTACTGACAACACACCTGTCAGCTGTCAGCTCGACATGTCTAAATATTATGCTCCATTACCCAGAATGCCAGTTAAAAATTAAAGCAGTGGTAATGTGGGGCTGGAGAGACGGCTCTGCGGTTTAGACCACATAATGCTCTTCCAGAGGATCTGAGTTCTGTTCCCAGCGGCCGCATTAGACAGCTCACAACTGCCTTTAACTCCAGCTCCAGGGGCTCCGACACACCCTCCCCCAACCTTTTTGGGCACTGGAGTCAAATGCAGAAACCCACACTCAACACACACACACACACACACACACACACACACACACACACACACACAATTGGTAATCCTATCTATAAAAATAGGGAGAGGAAGAAAAAAAGTGAGTGGTTAAACAAAATTAATTTTCCTTCTCTGCTCTTTTCTCCCCCATTAAAATATTTTCAACCGTAGAATAGAGAGCTCAGAGCTGTTTCTTCTGTGTTCCCCAGGGGACAGAGCTCAAGGTGGGGGACCTGGAGTGACCACTGGGGTGATCTATGCAGTGACCACGGGGCTTATCTGATCCCAGTGGACCGTGGGGAAGACAAGCCTTCCCGGGTCACGGCTCCATAGCCTCCGACTCTGCACGTGGAGTCTCCGGGGGGACAGTAGGGACTTTGTGAGAGGCATGCGGGTTCCACGGCTGACAGTAACATTCCAGAAAGTACCGCCCAAAGCACAGACATACGTCACGTTCCTTGTTGCTCCATTTCAGAGATGGGAACTTAACGCTCGGGGGTGCCCTTCCAGCCTTTCTCGGCCTTTGTGTCTCCTGCGACCCAGGCCGGCCTCCAGCCAGCTCTCTCGCCAGGGATGACCTTGAACTCCTGATCCTCCCGCGTCCACTCTGACAAGGGGGTCTGAGCGATTCTTACAGCCCTCGACCACGCTGCTTTCCACGGTGCTAGTAACTCTCTCAGGTGCTGGGAGGCCAGTGTGTGTCATCACATCTGGGAAGTGTCCGGTAAGGACCTGAGCTGGCACCTTAGCCCAGGGCAAGAGCTTCTTAAGGTCACTCCATGGATGTCCAACGGCCACCCCCCTCCAACGCTCTGTTCTCAAAGAATGGGGCTTCCGCAGTTACTCTGCAGGGAGCACTGCTGAGCACTGCAGATGAGATGGGTTTGAGGCTGCTTCCCTATTGCCGGATCCCTGGAGTTCTCAACTCTGACCTCTGCAGGGTCCTCGGGAGCTAGTTTACACCGATGTACAGAGATGTCTCAGGATCCGGCGGTCAGCCCCAAGACAGACAGCTCCCCAGCATGTTGGTGTAAATTTGGAAGTGGGAGAAAGAATATGGTGCTGTTTTCAGCTTCCTGAGCTGGTCAGGGATGGGAGTCTGATTCTGCATACCCAGATCTGGTACCTCGCCACGAGATATAACTTCAGGGGGTCTGACTCCCTCTTCTGGCCACCCGTTGGCACTGCATGCACATAAACATGTAAAAACTAAGAGGGACCATGATGAACTTTCCACCAAAAAAGATTGAATGAATGAGTGAATGAATGGTACTTAAAGGGCTAAAAGTCCCTCATCTCTCCATAAGCTGGGAACTTTCCTCACGAAGTCAGCATCTGGAGTCAGCAGGTCAGGGCTTTCTTTTCTTTTTCTCTCTCCTCTAAAGATTTATTTATTTCATATATGTGAGTACGCTGTCACTGTCCTCAGACACATCAGCAGAGGGCATTAGATCCCATTACAGATGGTTGTGAGCCACCACGTGGTTGCTGGGATTTGAACTCAGGACCTCTGGAACAGCGGCCAGTGCTCTAACCACTGAACCATCTCTCCAGCCCGAGGTCAGGGTTTGAATCCCACTTTGTTCTAACCAGTGAAGAAGCTCTACAGGGCCAGACTGCTTGCCTTGGGGGCTTTTGTTTTGGTGTGTGTGGGTAGGTCAGGGGCTGCTTTTCCTTAGGCTCTACCCACTTTGATGTTTTTTTTGTTTTGTTTTGTTTTGGTTTGGTTTTTTTTTTTTTTTTTTTTTTTTTTTTTTTTTGAGACCTGAGCGAACTGATTTGCCCAGGATATCCCCCAGGGAATCTCTTGCCCCTGCTTTACCAGCACCGGGATATAAGCCACCATGTCAGGCCTTTTACTTGAGTGCTGGGTCTTGAACTCACGTCCTCACCCTTATATGACCAACACTTTACTGACTGAGCATTTCCTCAGCCTCAGACCCTCCGCTTTGACATTTTTTTCTCCCCACATGAAAAATTTATTTTTATTTTATGTTCACAAGTGTTTACTTGCACCACGCACGGGTCTGGCATCTTTGGAGGCCAGAGGAGGGTATTGGATCTTTTGAAACTGCAAATTCAGGTTGGTTGTGAGCCACTGTGGGGGATGAGAACTTTAACCTGGGTCCTGTGCACGAGCAGGCAGGACGCTTCTCTGCTGAGCCACTCACTGCTCTCAATTCTGGCATCTGCAGAGAGGAACGGAGATGGCTACCCTCCCGGTGCTTTTGAAGATTCAATGCAACTGCAGGCCATGCTCCACTGCGGGTGGGGACAGGGTTGGACGGGTGAGGTTTCTGATGCATGGCTACAGTTCAGACCGGGCCCAGTGACTCAGCCATGACTAGCTGGGTTTGGTTACTTGTCTCCTGGGTAACCTTCAGCTGTCCCTGTTTTGATGAGCAGAATGATTGGACTTAGGAGGAAAGAGAGGAGCCTCGGCAGCCTGGGCTCCTCTTCCGGAAGAACCAAGGACCCTGCTTACTCTGCCCCCAGGGACCAAGACCAAAGGGTAAAGATCCAAAACATGGGGTGAGAAGGCTCAGTTGCCCCTGCCAGGCAGAGCAGTCACCAGCGAGTGTAAAACTCACACCACTGCTTGGTTTTGTAGGCAGCTTTCTGGGGTTCGTGCTGACACACGTGTGCATGTGTGTGCAGGTGTGTGCACGTGTGTGCGAGGATCTGAATGTGGCTATGGGCCAGGCCAGACTCTCTACCCTGGTATTAGTGGTAACATAGGTGTGTCAGAACCCAGGCCAGATGCTGTTTAGGCGACGCCCATCTGCAGCTGCACCTAACTGTGTCCAGGCCTCAGGCCACCAGGCTTCCAGAGGGTTACCAGGGTGACACATCCATAGGATGTAACGAGATGGGTCCCTCTCCCCCATTTCCCTACATCCTGGAGGTCACACATTCTCCCTGTGAAGAGCAGGTGGCTCCTTCCCCTTCCCCCAGTGCCCTGGACCCCAAGACTGCCTGACTACAGGCTTCAACTCCAAACCTGAGACTTTTCAAGATGGGACTCTGCTAACTGGGGTCCAGGAAAAGAAAAGTCATGGTGTCATTGCCAGAGGACACATAGCAATGTCTGTAGGATGCCAAGGCAGGAGGATTTCATCTTCAAAGCCTTTCTGTACTACATAGTAGGATCATATATATGTATACATATATGTATACATTCACATGCACATATGCATACACACATATATATGCATATATATTACTAGGTGCTTTTCCAGAGGTTCAGGGTCCAATTCCAAGTGCCCATATGGCAGCTTACAAGCAACTATAGTTCAAAGGAATCTTCTTTCCTCTTCTGGCCTCCATGGTGCACTGCATATTGTGCATAAACATACACGCAGATAGAACACTCATACACATAAAATTATTTTTAAAATTTAAAACAACAGAAAGTATAATGATACCTATTAATGAGAAGCCCAAGAGCCTGCGCCTGGGCACCTGGAGCAGTCTCAGCCCACCCGTGGTCCCTGCTTGTCACTTCCTGTGTTGAGAGGGCTACACTGTCTGGAAGCTGGCAGCAGGCTCACCGCTGCATTACCTTTCCTCCCACTGGATGCCGGGCTCTCTGAGGAACGAGGCATATGTTGTCTAGCCGGACTACGCCAGGGATGGGGACCCGAAGTGGCCTCGGTTCCCA
Organism: Apodemus agrarius; assembly: GCA_964023405.1. Classification (NCBI taxonomy): domain Eukaryota; kingdom Metazoa; phylum Chordata; class Mammalia; order Rodentia; family Muridae; genus Apodemus; species Apodemus agrarius. The sequence goes on along the minus strand of OZ030014.1, from coordinate 34,449,724 downwards.
TGAGTGTCATCTGATCTGACGGGCCCTTCCTGACACCAGGGAGTGCCTTCGGACCTCGCGCCAGCCTCCCAGACGTCAGAAGAGCTCTCCAAGAACAACACGAGGGACATGGCCACCCACAATGTCTCTGGATGCAAACTCCTTCCAGGCTGAGTGACGGGAGCCCCAGGGAGGCAGAAGCCCAGAGGTCTGGGGACACAAGTCACCCGCTCTCAACCCAAGCATCTCCACGGAGCCCCAGAGGGGCGAGCACACATGCTCCTATTTATTTCGGTGTCATCACTGAACGCGTCTGGCCGCCTGTGATTGACTCTCACGTGACCACCCTTTCCTCTCCACTCTCGGCCTTCTGGCTTCAAACTGAGTCTCCCCCACGTCTGCTGGATTCCAGGCTCACAGATTACACTGTAAATAATATTTAATATCTCCTTTGTCACCGGAAATTTTAAACAGTCTCAGACAGGGCTCCTTTAAGCCCACTTCCCCTGCCCCCGCTCCCCACCCCCACCCGGCTGCCGAAGATTCAGGAAATGCAAACCCCACATAAAGATAAGCTGGACCAAACAGAAAAAGGACCAGCTCTGTGACCTTAGGCAAGTGACTTCCTGTCCCATACCCCAGACTCTGCTTCTGAAGAGCATAGGACCCTGAGCTTCAAGAGGGAACCCAGTGTGAGGAGTTTCCCTAGGTGTTCAGCAGGACACCCCCAAAATCCTGGACCAGGATTTGAAACAGTAGATCCTCCATCAGTCTAGTACCTTAGGGGATCACCAAGGAGCAGCCTATGGGGGAAGGAAGGCTGGAGAGAAGGCTCAGCAGTCAAAGCACTTGGCTGCTCTTCCAGACAACCTAGGCTTGGTTCCCAGCACCCATTCGACGGTTCACAATGACCTGTAACTCCAGTCCAGGGGTCCTAACCCCCTCTTCTGGCCTCCTTAGGCACTGCAGCCAGCACTGGGCAGTGGGGACAGGGAGGATTCCTGGAGCTCACTGGCTAGCCAGTCTAGCCTAATCTGGGACTTCCAGGCCAATGAGGGTGTCTTAAAAGACAAGGAAGACACCTGAGGTTGCCAGTTGGCTTCCACATGCACAAACACATGTGCATGCATGAGCACACACACACACACACACACACACACACACACACACACCACACAGGTGTGCACAAAAGCACGCATGCACACACACACTCACATATAAACATATTTTTAAAAATACATAGCTGGTCATGGTGGTTGATGGGAGAGGAGCATCTTGGGTCTGAGGCCAGTTTCAGCTACAAGTTCAAGAGACCCTGTCTCAAACACCCACACACAAACAAGTAAACACAGCAACAAGGACATTTCAGAATGGTGCATGCGTATGACCAGTGCAGGTCAGGGACTTAAGGTGGTTTTAGGAGAGAGACACTCACTCCACCGTGCTGAGCTGATGGCCAGTCTCCAGAGGAGACTTAAAGACTCATTTGGAAGCATGTCTCTGTCAGCTCTTACGTAACCCTGACAGCACAGGAGCCCTCAGCCTGGGGCACCTCCTGGCTTTGTACCCAGTGCCTCTGACACCCCAGGCTCCTCAGATGGCCCCCGCACATGCTGCACCCTGCTTCCTGGTTCTGGAATTATCTCCTTGGGTGTATCCAGGACAAGTCCTTGCTTCAGTCAGGGCTTGGCTGCCCCGGGGGACTCACCACCGGGGAATATTTAATCTTCCCATTGAGTTCACCGTGGGCCAGGCCCGCTGGATGGAAGGATCAGCCTGGCCTTAGAGCCCTGAGGAAGTAGAGGCAAGGAGGGGCAGGAAGGGTGACTCACCTGGCAGAGAGGCTGTTAACAGACTCTGAGGTTTACTGGTGGGGTTGGGCCTCTAGCTCCAGGCGTGTGGGCCTGGCCACTCATTTGATTGAGAACATCAGGACACCATCTCCTAACTGTAGGGGAAGAGAAAAAACCCTTCCCTAATCCCATCCACCTCCATGCCCAGGTTGCCAAGCAACCCCCTCCCTCCCCAAACAACCAAGCAACAAGAGGAGGTTTGAATAGAGTTTGGTCCTTACAATCTCAGGTTTTAGAGAAAGATGCCAATCTCCGTGCTTGGTGACCCAGGTGCTGGGGAAAACTTAAGGCAGAAGCATACAGGTTGATGGCGTCCACAGGATACACAGTAGGACTTCATAGGGCTTTGCATATGCTAACAGCTGGCGGAAACTTCAAGAGGGGCCGTGAGGGCCACCTGTGGGCATGGAAGCCCCTCCCTGGGTCTTAGTGACAATGAGAACACTCACTGGTCTCTAAGACCAGGCCCCACCATTTCAACAACCGAACCTCATAGAACACAAACTCTCTGCTGCCACCTCACCTACTGGAGCCACTGACTCAGTGCAAGTCTTCCTCCTCCAGGAAGCCTTCCCTGACCACTCCCAGGCACAGCAGTCTATCCCTCAGATTCCTTTTTACATGCCCAGGTCTTACGAAGATATTCGGTTCTTTAGGCAACTCTTTGGTTATGCCTCTTTGATGCCACACATCCACCACACAGAACCCAGAGTCACTAAAAGTAGCAGTCGCTGAGGCAAAAGTGGGTACCTGATCGATATCAAGTCAGGAAGTGGCCTGAGATAAACCTGGTAGTGCAGAAAACCACCAAGCAGAGGTGAAGACAGCTGAAGGCAGGGGCAGGAAGACAGCTTGGTGGGTAAAGGTGTCTGCCACATAAATCCAGCAATTTGAGCTTGATTCCCTGGAGACCATGTAACAGTGGAAGGGAGTTGTCCAAAGAGCTGACCTTTGACCCTTGTGCTCTTGCCACGGCACGCCCATCACCCATGGTTTCATCCACGCGTACGGGGTGCACACATGGAATGGAGATGAATGGATGTTGGAGATCCTTCTGCCCTGGCCCGGGACCGTGGTTATTGGCAGCCAGACCGCCCTTCCCTCAAGGCTCCACAAGGGAAGGGACCACAGCGAGAGGCTCCAGCACCCTTGTGGTATGTCACAGAACAGGACACACGGAGTATGTACGGAGGGTGGGGCTATCTCAGGCTCACTTCAAGAACCCAAGGCTGATACCTGCTGCAAGCCACGGCTAGCCATGTGCTGTGTCTTCCCTCGGATCATTTGATTTTTTTTTTTTCTGAGAAAAGATGTCACTCTGTAGACCGGCCTGGCCTGAAATACCATTTGTAGCCCAGGCTGCCCTCAAACTCATAGGGATCCTCCTGCATCAGCTTCTCGAGTATTACAATCATATGTGTGAACCACCACGTCTAGCTATTTGGTTTTGAAGTGGGATCTCACTGTGTTCCACAGACAGGCGCCCTGAATTTCTAATCAAGTGATCTTCCTGCTTCTGCCACCAAATGGCTGGGCCCACAAGAGTATGGTCATGCCAAACGTTTGTTCGTTCAACTATCTGTCTATCTATCTATCTATCTATCTATCTATCTATCTATCTATCATCTATCTGTGTCTGTATCTATCATCTGTCTATCTACTATCTCTATCTGTCTGTCTGTCTGTCTGTCTGTCTGTCTGTATTTATCTATGTATGTATCTATCATCTGTCTGACTATCTATCTATCTATCTAATCTATCATCTATCTGTGTCTGTATCTATTGTCTATCTACTATCTCTGTCTATCTATCTATCTATCTATCTATCTATCTATCTAATCTATCATCTATCTGTGTCTGTATCTATCATCTGTCTATCTGTCTACTATCTCTGTCTGTCTGTCTGTCTGTCTGTCTGTCTCTATCTATCTATCTATCTATCTATGTATCTATCATCTGTCTGACTATCTATCTATCTATCCAATCTATCATCTATCTGTGTCTGTATCTATTGTCTGTCTATTTATCTACTATATCTATCTATCTATCTATCTATCTATCTATCTATCTATCATCTGTCTGACTGACTATCTATCTATCTATCTATCTATCTATCTATCAGAGACCAATCGGTATTGTGGCTGGGATTCATTCACATCAGATTCCTACCTCCACTTGTGTCCCATAAACTAGCTCTGTCCACTTCAAAGCATCACTGAACAGAAGCACAGTCTACACAGTGTTGTGGTCTCACAGCATCCGATGGGAACTGCTCTCACTAACTCTCACTGCCAACCCGACACAGCCTAGAGTCACCTGAGGAGAAAGCTCTAGCCAAGAACTGCCTACATCAGACTGGCCTGGAATCGTGTCTGTGGGGAATGATCTTGATCTTTAATTGATGTAGGGGGTCCAGCCCACTGTGGGTGGCGCCATTCCCTGGGCTGTGGTCCAGGGCTGTTCAGGAGCGCTAGCTACCTACACGTAGTGTACAAGTGAGCCAGCAAACAGTTCCAGCTTCAAGCTCTGGCTTGAGTCCTTGCCTTGATTTTCCTTAATGGTGGACTGTAACCTGTAAGCTGAGAGAAAACTTCTTATCCTCTAAATTGCTTTCAGTCAGACAGTGTTGTCAAGCGCTTACAGTGACACCCAGGCCCTAGGTTACAAGCTTGCCACACTTCAGTCCTGGAACAGCTCTGTCTGCTGTCTTTAGGGGACAGGATGGTAACGCTGACAAGGAATGCTGCAGCTGGGTCACACTTAGCTCTTTCTCCTGCCCCACAGCTGTTCCACATCCAACCTAAATGCTCCACAGCTGTCCTCCACCCAACCCAGGTGCTTCATAGCTATCCCCCCACCTGACCTTAGTGCTCTACAGTTGTCCTCCACCTAACTCAGGTCCTCCACAGCTGTCCTCCACCCAACCAAGGTGCTCCATAGCTGCCCTCCACCTAACCCAGATGCTCCACAGCTGTCCTCCATCTAAACCAGATGCTCCACAGATGTCCTCCATTCAACTCAGGTGCTCCACAGATGTCCATTCAACCCAGGTGCTCCACAGCTGTCCTCCACCCAACCCAGGTGCTCCATAGCTGCCCTCCACCTAAACCAGGTGCTCCACAGCTGTCCTCCATCTAAACCAGATGCTCCATAGATGTCCTCCATTCAACCCAGGTGCTCCACAGCTGTCATCCACCCAACCCAGGTGCTCCACAGCTGTCCTCCACCTGACCCAGGTGCTTCACAGCTGTCCTCCACCTAACCCAGGTCCTCCACAGCTGTCCTCCACCTAATCCAGATGCTCCACAGCTGTCCTCCACCTAACCCAGGTGCTCCACAGCTGTCCTCCACAAAGGGCTAAGCAGTGGGAAACAGAAAGAGCCATACCAGAAAGGATGGGGTAGCTGGGGAAGAAGCCACTCGGGAAAGGAGCAAAAGAGAGGGGAGCGAGCGAGGGCCTAGCGGAGAAGCACTGGACACCTGACTTCGGGGTCCAGAAGCCCTCGACAGGATGGGGACAAAGCAGGAAGGTTTGCCAGTGACGACTGAAGAATCAGGCCACCAAATACACAGAACCCACTTCCTGTCTCACGGGAGAAACTGTAAGCTCAAACAAATCTCGCAAAGCCACCCCGCTACTTAAAGCACGCAGACACGAGCCGATAGGCTTTGTGAATAGCATCATCTGAATTGGTCACTAGTGATCCTGGGGACAAGGAAGGAGGGGGAAGAGAGACTGGAGTGGGACAGAACCTTCTCTGGTCCTCCGAGACTAGGCAGCCAGCCATAGTGGCCTGTCTGGGCCTTGGTTCACTCTTCTGTGAAAAATTAGAAGTTTCTGCTCAAAAGTACTCTTGGTATGTGGGGGACTTTCTGAGGAGACAGAAGAGCGGATGCTCTGGTTGCTGGTCTCCCATCCGAGGCCTAACCAGGCCTGCCCCTGCTTAGCTTCTGAGATAAGACAAGGCCACTCGTTCCGGAGTCACGGCTGTAGACTCTACTCAACATTTCTAATTGAGACAATTAAGGCCATTAGCTCCAGTACAGGGGTATCTCCATGAGTTCAAGGCTAGCTGACACTACACAGTGAGACCCTGTCTCAAACAACAACTTCTCTGAGAACACTCAGAGCCAGAGGCCTGGGCGCAGTGATTTCAACACGAGAAAGCAAAACAAAACAAGAGAAAGCACTTCCCACATTGTGGCCCCGAAGCTTGGCTGTTAAACTGACAGGGTTTAAAATGGCTGCCTGAGAGGGATTACCCAGATCAGGCTAATGGAGGTGGGAAAATCCAGTCTGAACCGGTTACCCTGGGCTGCAGGCCTGGCCGTAGGCACTCGACCCTCTGCTTTCTGACTTCCGTCACTGTGAGCATTTGCTTCAAGCTCATGGACTGTGACTTCCACCACGATGACTTCTCCAACCGTGAGCCAAAATGAACCCTTCCACCCAAACCTGCTTTTGTGAGGTATTTTTGTTACAACCACAAGAAAAGTTATTAATAATACAAACCAACAAAAAAACTAAAGCCTTTAAACACACATCTACAAAATCCCAAGAGTTGTCACCTACAAACCTCACAAATCAGGGAGATGAGAAATGATTCCAGGTTTGAGAAAGAATAATCCACAAGTCTGAGAAAAGAAAATGAGCAGACATGAGAGAAAAATCTGTTATCAAAAGTATTAAAGGGTGTTTGATTTAGGGTCAAAGAAAAACAGAAGAAAATTATAGCATGTAAGTTGGGAGAGGTAACAATGAGTATTAAATCAGTCTGTGATTCTGTAGTGTTTGGGAGGAGGGGAAACATTGGTTAATTTTAGACTCTAATATAGCTGTTAAAATATCCAGAGCAACCACTGAAAACAGGCACGGAATACATAGATTCTAATTAAGAGAGAGAGAGAAGAACAAAGGGGAACCCATTTCAGAGCACAGAACAGAAAAGTCACAACCATATTCACAGGGCACAAGTGACTGTAACCCGTGAATAAGCTATGCAATAAATCTTTTTTTTTCCTAATGATTCTTGAGGGTCATAATCTCAACCAGTATCTCAGGCAGGCCTGGAACTCAGAATCCTCCTGCCTCAGCTTCCTAGTGCTTGGATGATAGAATTGTGCTAATAATGTACCCAACAACATAGACAGTGGCCAAAGAGCAGTGCTTTAAAATAAGGTAAACGTGTGGGCACTGCAAGGAGCAATTGGCAAATCTAATGAGAAACTTTAACACGTTTTCTTCTCTCTTTTCAGGAGCTTGTAGAAGTGCCGGGGATTGACCCTGGGGCTGCATGCTTGTGAGACAAGAGAACTCCTCTGGGCCAGGTTCCAGCTCACAGCTCTCCCAATAACTAACAAATTGACCATACAGAGCCAGGAAAGGATCTAGTCCAGGTGATCTGAGCAGTACAAAGACCCACCATGCCAGGCCAAAGTATATCTGAGAGTTCCAGGCCAGCCTGGTCTACATGGTGAGTTCTAGGTTACACTGAGAGACCCTGTCTCAAATACAAGCAAACCAACAAAATCCAACCCAGAAGTCAACCTTATTGTATTATCATGTAGACAAAACTAAAAGCAGTAATTAATGATTGCATACTATTTCACAGGCTTATAGAATAAAGAAAAATCAATGAGAAAAATATAAAGGATCCATAAGAATAGTTCAATATGCATGGCAAACTCCCAGAGAGCCATAGTAGAACTAATCTACTTGCTTGAGAACAGAGGCAGCTACGGCCAATGTAGGTGTGATGGTTTGTACACGCCCGGCCCAGGGAGTGGCACTATTAGAAGGCGTGGCTCTGCTGGAGTAGGTGTGTCCCTGTGGGGGTGGGCTCTAAGACCCTCTCCCTAGCTGCCTGGAAGCCAGTATTCTGCTAGCAGCCTTCAGATGAAGATGTAGAACTCTCACAGCTCCTCCTGCACCATGCCTGCCTGGATGCTGCCATGCTCCCGCCTTGATGATAATGGACTGAACCTATAAGCCAGCCACAATTAAATGTTGTCCTTTAAAAGATTAGCTTTGGTCATGGTGTCTGATCTCAGCAGTAAAACCCTAACTTAGACACTAGGTCTGTCCGTCTTTCTCCCCACCCCTTTCTTTTCTCCCTTCTTTTCCTCCTTAGTCTTTTGAGACAGGTTCTCACTCTGTGCCTGTGACACTGCCTGCCTCCTCTCCCAGCTGCTGAAACCGAAGGCTGTACTGTATCACCATGCAGGCCCAGCCTGCCTTTCTTATCTTGAACGGAGTGCAGAGCCTGTCTCAATGAGCGAGGAATGGAAGACTCTTTAAGAATGATACAAGCCGATGAAGCCAAGGGACAGATCAGACCTGGAATTAATGAAGTCCATTCCAATAAGGGACAAGGCGAATGAGTGACGCCAGTGTCTAGGAATGATTAATGCACTCCCCAAAAGGTAGCATCATGAGGTACTTCTCCAAATGCAAAGACCGAGGGGAGTCTGGAAGACGAGTGACGGACGGATCAACAGACAGCAATTACCAAGAAGTAGAACCAGTCCCAGGGTTAAGAAGGATTTCCCACCATCTGTCTGTGACAGCCAGTCCTCACTGACAGTTTGACAGGATTTAGAATCACTATGGAAACAGACCTCTGGGTCTCTGAGGTTATCCAGGAAGCTGTAACTAAGGAACCATGGCCCACTCTGAACACGGGTGACGTGACCCCGTGGGCTGGGGTCGCAGGATGAATCTGCAGAAGACCATGAGCTGAACACCTGCGCTGCGCCCTCTCTGCTTCCTGACATCAGACACAGGATGCCCAGCGACATCCGCCTGCCGGGTCTCTGCCACCGTGATGGGCCAGGTCCTTCACCACTTGTAAAACCAACGGGACCCTTCCCCCTGGAATCCACCTCGGTCAAGCATTTTGTCACAACAGGAAAGTAACTAATGTTCTCTCCAATGCCACTACTGATCTAAGGTTCCTTTTGATCTCTGTGAGGGATATGGGTCTGTCCAGCATTAGCTGGGAGCCCCAGACCACAGACTAATCTTAGCTATCCCATCCTATCCAAGAGATTATTTGTAAAGGTTTATTTACTTTTGTGTGAGGTGTGTGAGTGCTTGCTGGCGTGCATGCAGCGCTAAGGGAGGCCCCAGGAGGTTCTGGGTATTCTGGGTCTGGAGTTACAGACAGCTGGAAACCGCTGTGAGGTGCTCGAAACCTAACCCGAGCTCTTCCGACGCACTCAATGGCTGTCATATCCAGCCTCATGGAAGCTTCACTCACTCAAAATCCCCTGAAAGAACCCAGGACAGTCCTGGATCCAGGATACCCGAGTCCTTTTCTGCCCTGACCTGGCTGTTCAGTCGCCAGAAATGAGGACAGCTTGCCTTGTTAGGCTAACACACTAACTGTGTGTGCGCGTGAGACCAGCAGGGTGTGTGTGCGTGCGTGCGTGCATGCGTAGCGTGTATACGGTCAGAGACTCAGATTCTAGGTACACCAAGTAAGTGTCTCTCCAGTCCCAACGCGAGTGTGTCTGTTGGTCAGTTTGCTTTTCATCCAGGCTCTCACTGTGTATCATCTTGGCCAGCCTGGAACTTACTGTGTAGACCAGGCTAGCTTTGAACTCATGAAGATCTTCCTGCCTTCCAAGAGTTGAAATTAAAGGTATGGGCCTGGCTGGGCATGAGTTTTTTTAAGTGCACCCTTTTGCCAGCACCTCCTGTTCTCCCAGCACACCGCAAGGACCCATCATAGCACATACGGTTTGTTTAAATCAAGTATGTTCTTCGAAGTGGCTTCCTCGAAGTAAGCAAGTAAGCAAGCTCACCGTGACCTTGGTAGCGGGCGGCTGCGTCGGGGTCCTGGCTCTGGGGGCTTCTCCTGCAGCTGGCCAGTCATGCTGCTCACATGCTGCTGGGCAGGTGGGAAGGAGAGACGTGGGTCTGAGGGAACAAGAGAAGGGAGCGTCGTCACTCTCACCACTCACGCCGAGATCACCGTCACCCGGCGGAGCCCACTGTTCCAAAGCACAGAGAATTCCTGAAACTCTGTTTGCCCCTCTTATGCCCCGGGGGAGCCAGTGGGCAGGCGCACACTGGAAAGACCTCCCCCAGCTGTCCAGTGTGTCCGGAAGGACCCCGAGGAAGAGGCTGCTGAGATGGCTTAGACAAGGTTCCCCCAAAATAGAGATTTAAAAGGGAGATGTGGTGCTACAGCACAGTACTTCTTCAACTGTATGTGCAACTATAGTACTGTGATATAGTACTTCTCCAGCTGCCTGTGCTTAGCTACAGGTACTGTGACACAGTATTTCTCCAACTGTATGTGCAACTATAGGTGCTGTGACATAGTACTTCTCCAACTGTATGTGCAACTATAGGTACTGTGACATAGTACTTCTCCAACTGCCTGTGCCTGGCTACAGGTACTGTGACATGATTCTCCAACTGTATGTGCAACTATAGGTACTATGACATAGTACTTCTCCAACTGCCTGTGCCTAGCTACAGGTACTCTGACACAGTACTACTTCTCCAACTGTATGTGCAACTATAGGTACTATGACATAGTACCTCTACAACTGCCTGTGCCTAGCTACAGGTACTGTGACATGATACTTCTCCAACTGTATGTGCGACTATAGGTACTGTGACACAGTACTTCCCCAACTGTCTATACAGAGAACTACAGGTACTGTGATACAGTACTTCTCAAACCATTTGTAACAAAGGTCTGATTTGTTTTGCACCTTAATTTCTAAGAAATTGACAAATACTGTTCAGATATCTAAGACAAATTAGCTGCTAGAGAAATTCAAAGATACCCAAAGTCAAAGCTTTTTTAGCTGATTATTGTTCAGAGGATGTGATGGTTCCCAGGTGTCTACTCTCAGTTTCTGGGCTTCGCTCATAGACTGAGACAGGGACACTGTACTGGCGAAGTCCATTCCTGGAGCACCACTGGGGAGCACGTCTGCACAGACACTTAAGCACTAGGGCTTCACCTCCCTAGGTGTCTGGCTGGGGTCTTGGTTCAGAGGAGCTGGAGTGGCTAAGAATAAAAAGTGGCTTCAAAGTCACCTCCTGGACTACAGAAGGTTTCAAGGGGTCTCTCTCCAGAAAGGGGAACCAAAACACGGACTCTGACAAAGTGACTCCCGCCCGCTGCGTGGAGCTGGGTCTCGTCACTCACTCGCCACAATCTTCCAGGGACTCCCAGTGCCACCTTCCCCTCCCAACCTGGCTCAAGACGCCTCTCTGAACGAGAACAAAGAGACCGCGATTAACACGAACTACATCCACCAGGGCCACAGTGCTTGCTCCCTGCAATGCTATAAACCCGCACCTCCCGCACCTGTGTGAGGTTGCATGGAGGGGCGAGACTTCAGTTGGGAGTCTTCCTGGATTGCTCCTCACTCTACTGCCTGGACGGGGTCGTCAGGTGAACCCAGAGCTTGCTATTAAGGACCAGCTGCTGCACAAACCCCATCTCTGTACTAGAATCACAGGCGGGTCGCCACACCCCCACAGCATTCAGGTGAGCTCTGGGATTCAAACTGATCCTCCTGCTTGTGTGGTGAGCCCTTTAACCACTGCGCCACTGCCTCAGAAAAACAACTGGGGGGGGAACCAACCAACCAATCAGGAGCTCTGGCTGCTCGTGCAGAGGATGCCGGCTCAGTTCCCAGCACCCACATGGGGGCTCACAACCATTTGCAACTCAAGTCCCGGGAGGCTGGATACCCAGTTCTGGCTCTGTGAGTATAAGCATGCACGTGCATGTAGGAAAACACCAAGTCATACATACAGTACGCACAAATTTAAACAAATCTTGAGAAAATTCAAGACCAGATTTATTTACTATAGTTGCACATATGTGCACATAAGGGCTCGCACGTGTTCATCAGGGGTTGTGCATCACAGCGACTGTGTGGCAACCAGAGGACAACTTGCAGAGCTTGTTCTCTTCTTCCACTATGTGGGGCTCAGGGAGCACCTTTACTCGGCAAGCCAGCTTAATTTATATATGTATGTATAGATGAAAAATATTAATGTATTTATGTATATATAAAACAATTAATATGTAATATATTATATACATTATATAATGGGGATATATTATATATAATATAAATATATATTATATGTTGTATATAATGCATATTATATATACATTATATAGGGAAAGATATGTGTATCTTATATATATGAGTTATATATATATAACTCTTTGTTAATGCCAGCTAGCTTTAAAATAATAATAATAATAATGACAACAATAACAACAATAATAAAAGCATCCCTATTGCCTTCATGACTGGACAGGGTTTTCGGTTGAACTAAGGGGGCATTCCATGCCCCTCTCACCCATCTGAACAGTCTAGGGAAAGCGCTCAGAGTTCCAGTGACTTTAGAAGCAGCTAGCCCTGAAGAAGAAAACTTCCCCTTTCAAAAGCTTGCTTTCTTTCTAATGCAAACACACACCCTCCCCTATTCCCCCGCTTTTAACCTAAATCATCTGCAATTTTGGAGTTGGCTGCTCATGAAATTCTATCGAGAGGGCGCGACGTAAACATTGCTATGGCAACGGAAGTGTGCTGAAGCAACGCCTGTACCGGTCCAGAGATGGTACATCATTAGCCCTGACGTCGGCGAGGAGAAGGCTCTGGGGGAGAGGTGTTTGTGTACACAAAGTTAATGCAGCTATTGGCAACAGAACAGCCGACCTCATGGGAGCCAAGAGATAGCAGAGGCAGGAAGTGGGGAAGACTGAGTTCCGGGAGCTGGGAGTCTCTTCACAGCCTTGCCCCGGGCTCCCCGGGGACTGTGTGAATCCTTGGAAGAGCTTGTCTCCTGAGTAAGCCTTCAGACCAGCAACTCAGCCATCATCTCCTGTACCTCGGGCTCAGGGTGCCCCTCTGGTTCTCTAAAGACGAGCTCTTCACGGAGAGACATACATAGCCAGGTGCAGACCGGGGAGGCTTGATAAAATGTCTGCCACTTAAGCAAGAAGCCTTGAATTTGTTTCCTCAGAACCCACGAGAAAGGCAGGCACAAGGGTCCTGGGTCTGTACTCAGTGCTGGGCCAACCATCCAGCGGAGTCTGTGACCTTCCTGCTCAGCAAGAGGTCATGTCTCAAAAATTAAGTTAGAGAGTGATGGAAGAAAGACACTCTGGCATTGACGTGTACACACACACACACACACACACACACCCCACATACACTACAAAATCTTACACATTCCTGGATCACTGTGGAGGTCACTAGGAAACCAAGGCCTGGTGATTTGCCCAAGTCCTCAAGACTGAATGGCTGAGTCGGGGCCGAGGCACCCAGCCCTTCCTCTGCCCACTGCCAGCCTCCTCGTGGGTCAGAAACTTGACTGGACTGCTCCCCATGGGACTGTCAAAGAAACTCTGGAAGGAAGCGTGTCTTTCCAAGGACTCATGGCCAACAACAGGCCGCCAACAAAGCCAGATCTACTGTTGCACGCGGGCTTGTCCTCTGCCTGAGCCTCCGGTCCTCTCTCCCCTGCACAAGGAAGGTGACGAATGTTGGTTCACCACCACACGACTGTGAGAACCAGGGAGGAATGAAGAGCGACCTTAAAAATGTTCTTTTTTCTATTGCACTGATTGGTACGTTTGTGTGTGTAGAGTGTGTCTGTGTGGTGTACGTGTGTGTGTGTGTGTGTGTGTGTGTGTGTGTATGTCTGTGTATGATCCCGCTTCTGTGAAGGAGAAGACATAGTTTGTGAGTTGTCCTCTTCTTCTTCCACTGTGTGGGCCCTGGTTGTCAGGCCTGGAGGCAAGGGGTCTCACCTCTTGTGCTATCTTGTCTGCCCCAAGACTGAGCCTTGAGTGAACCACAGTATTATACAGAAATGAACCCTTTCAGATGGGCGCCTGAAAGCACAAGTCCGAGAGGCCGCTCCTTCAGCCAGAGGGCAGCTGAAGTGGAAGGAACAGGCAGGGGTGGGGGTCTGCCTCGGAAGGGAGGGACACAGGATACAGCCTCCTAGACTTCCCAGACAGGAAGCCGGACCAAATGAAGTGTGAAGAATTCTCTTCTTGCCACCCACAGCAAGCTAGAAATTGGCACAGGTGGGAAAGGGGGAAAGAGGGGAGGAAGTAAAACAGAACGAAGGGGGAAAGAGGAGGGGGAAGAGAAGGAGGAGGAGGAGGGAGAGGAAGGTGAGGAGGAGGGGGAGGAGGAAGAGGAGGAAGAGGAGGAGGGAGAGAGGAGGAGGAAGAAGAAGAGGGGGAGGAGGGAGAGGAGGATGAGGAGAAGGGGGAGGAGGAAGAGGAGGAGGGAGAGAGGAGGAGGAAGAAGAAGAGGGGGAGGAGGGAGAGGAGGATGAGGAGAAGGGGAGGAGGAAGAGGAGGAGGGAGAGAGGAGGAGGAGGGAGAGAGGAGGAGGAAGAAGAGGGGGAGGAGGGAGAGGAGGAGGAGGAGGAGGAGAAGGAGGAGGAGGAGAAGGAGAAAAGCAGCATCAGCCATGGGCAGGGGTCCGAGACTAAGTAAGCACTGATTCAAAACTGTCAGTCCTTAACTGCAGATGCAAGGTGACCAGACATTTCATGCTCAAGCCACCATGACTTTCCATGCCATGATGGCTGCAGCCTTGACCTGGAGTCCCACGGAATCTTCCTTCCTGCAGATGCCTTTGTTGTGATGTTAAATCCACACCCAAGATACCAGTCATCTGCCAGACGAATTCCCCTCTGTGGAGATGGCAGGAGACTGCACTTTCTTCATTCATCCATCCATCCATCTACTTATCTACTTATCTGTCTCTCTGTCTATCTCTACTTATCTATCTATCTATCTATCATCTATCTATCTATCTATCTATCTATCTATCTATCTATCTATCATCTATCTATCCATCTACTTATCTATCTATCTATCTATCTATCTATCTATCTATCATTATGTGCCTGTATTTATGGGGGTTTCAGGGTCAGAGGACAATTTGCAGGGAGAAGTTAGTTCTTTTTCAACAGGTGAGCCCAAGGATGGAACTCAGGGGACCAGGCTTGGCGGCAAGTGCCTTCATCCACTGAGCCATCTTGCCAATCCCAAGATAGAATTTTCAAGAGAGAATCAGAGGGGCTGGAGCGATGGCTCAGCAGTTAAGAGCACTAGCTGCTCTCCCGAAGGTCCTGAGTTCAAATCCCAGCACCCACATGGTGGCTCACAACCATCTGTAATGAGAGCGGATGCCCTCTGCTGGTGTGTCTGAAGACAGCTACAGTGTACTTACATATAATAAATAAATAAATCTTAAAAAAAAAAAAAAAGAGAGGGAGCCAGAAGCACATCAGCTATGGAGACACTCATAAATATTCTCCAAATAGCTCTTCCTTTCTTTGGATGCCCCACCCCTCCCCACAGAGGCTGAGAAAAGGATGCCTTTCATGCACTGGAAGTGAGAACTCCACCCAGGGCCATCATAAGATAGAGGCAGGCCCCTTCACCAGGCCAGGTGTTTGAAGTATGTGGCCAGCATTGAAGAGTGTCTTCTTATGTCTTAGTCACATAAGCCTACTGACCTAATTTCAATGTCTGGGACCTATATCAAGGTAGAAGGAGAGAACTGACCCCCTCTCATATCCCCCACATACACAGGCGCCACGATGTGCTTCTGAGACACATGGAAGTCCCTGGAGCAAAAGTCTCTAACTTAAACAGGCATGGTGGCGAACTCCTTTAATCCTGGTGCTGGGGAAGAAGAGGCAGGTGGATCTCTGTAAGTTTGCACCCAGCCTGGGCAACATGGTGAGTTCCAGGCCAGGGCTATGTAGAGATACTTGTCTCAAAAATTAACAGACAAACAACACCTCACACTTCATTAAAACAGCTCTAGCTATCCTGGGCAGTAGCAGAATGTCAAATTTTTTCTTCCTCCCTCCCTCCCCACCTCCCTCCCTCCCCACCTCCCTCCCTCCCTTCCTCCCTCCCTTCCTTCCTTCCTCCCTCTCCCCTTCCACCACTACCTCCTCTTCCTCTTCCCCTCTCCTCTCTCCTCCTCTTCCTCTTTCTCTTCCTCCTCTTCAAAACAAGAAAGTTCAAACGTGGTTGGGACAGCCCTGGGGAAGACAGGCTTCTAGAGGCATTTTGTAGAAGCTGGCTGTGGGGACTTGGGCTGGGAGACACCCCCCCCCCCATCAGCTGGCCTCTAATTTGGTATTCCCAGAATGAGCTGAGAGCAGGCACTGCTCCTGTTCAGTGATCCTCACCAAGTGGGTGTAGGAAGATGGGGGGCTTCTAGTCCCAGGAAAATAACCAGAAAGAAAGGAAGGGGCGTGCGAGTTCTTAAGTCATCATCAGGCACAGCAGACAAAGAGGCAGAAATGAGCCCGACATGTTGAGTGAAAAAGGATGGACAAAGGTGCTCGTGCATATGACAGAATAGAATTTACTCATAAAAAGAAATCAAGTCACCCAAATGGTAACCCAAGGTGAACCCCAAAGTTGTCCTCTGACCTTGACAGCAGCATGTGTGCACGCAGACACACATGCATAATACTAATCAAGAAAATAAAAACACCTTAAAACATGACCCAAAGCGACCTTTAACTTGTATGTGTAACAGACATATGAAACAACTGAGTATTCATGTGTACCCTCGGGTCCCCAAGGAATCCCAAGAGTACAGGCGGATATTTCAAAATCTGGAGTCGGAAACACTGTAGGCCCCAGACACTTCAGGTGGGGACTACTCAGCTCAGGTGTGAACAAGCTCCTCACGTGAAAGGCTCAGCCTGTCTCACTCCAAGCGTGGTCCTCAGACGGGAGTTCCAGGGTCCCGAGAGGCTCAGTCCTCACCCGAGAACTGGAGTCAAATTCTGCTGTCCTTGCATGATGCTGGGATGTGAGGGCTAACGGCTTCCCCAGGGATTACAACTGGTTATTTCAATTAAAAAAAAAGTCACTAAAACCGGAGCTGGAGAGATGGCTCAGTGGTCAGGAGTGTGTACCTACCGCTCTTGTAGAGGACCCAAGTCAGGTTCCCAATATCCATGTTGGAGGCTCACAACTGCCAGGAGCTGTCTGCCCCAGGGGATCTCAAGGTGCCCTTCCCCTGGGCACCTGCCTTCACACACACACACACACACACACACACACACACACACTGACACACACACACATGCACAGACACACACACACACACACTGACACACACACACATGCACAGACACACACACACACACACACTGACACACACACACATGCACAGACACACACACACACACACACACACACACACACACACACATAATTAAAAATAGGACAAAGCTGAAGTCTGCCTGCAGCCACAGTGTAAGAAAAGGAAGATGTTCCAGATTACAACCTGAAGAAGGAACAGAAAGCCACCAAGGCCAGTGGCCTCCCATCAGTGCAAGTATGGGTACCAGAGTCAGAGGGTTGACGCCCAGGAACCATGGGAAGAGACCCTGCAGGAAGCATTGGAACAGCGTGCCAGGCTCCGCTGGGTGGCACGGAGGGTACCGGGACTGTAGAAGGTATCTAAACAGTCGATGTAGAAACCCAAGTTGAGGGAGAAGAATTTGCAGCACCTTCAGGAAACAGAAGTCAAGGCACTAAGAGTGACATGGTGGGCAATTTGGGCTTGTAACAAGGAGAAGCCAGAATTAAAAAAAAAAAAAAAAAAAAAAAAAAGACTGTTGTGAAGAATTGATTTTTTTTCTTCCTTTTGAGAAGATGTAGTGATTCATTTTCTATAGTATCTTTGCTAAATAAAAATTCACAGAACACGGGCGGTGGTGGCGCACGCCTTTAATCCCAGCACTTGGGAGGCAGAGGCAGGTGGATTTCTGAGTTCGAGGCCAGCCTGGTCTACAGAGTGAGTTCCAGGACAGCCAGGACTACACAGAGAAACCCTGTCTCAAAAAACCAAAAAAAAAAAAAAAAAAAAAAAAAAAAAAAAAAAATTCACAGAACAGAGAATGTTAATGTGTGACTTTCGGATATGGGGAACTAGGGTGCAGCCTTGGTCTATGAATCCTTGATAAAGAATTCTTTGATTTTTTTTATTTTGGTTTGAGGGAAAAAAAACCCATAATATTAAAAAAAATCTCAGTTTGTTAGTTGCATCTGCCCTTAAAGACACCCTACAGCTCGAGGAACGGCAGGAGCAAAACCCAGAGACCTTCCTGATGTCTGCTAATACCTATGTTAGGGGTTAGGGTGATGCAAAGCACCGGAAATGCCCAGACCAACCCCACAACAGCAAACTGACTTACTTAAAACGTCAACAGAGCTGTGTGTCAGACACTCACCCTGGAAGAATCGAGAAAATGTCAGCAAAACCCAGAAACAGGGGGCGGGGACTAAAATACCTCCCCCTTCCCTTCACATTCCCAAATGTGAAGCTACCACGGAAGCAAACATGCATTTCTTTTTTTAAAAAAGACTTATTATTATTTTATATGTGTGCTAGTTTGTGTGATCAACTGTTTCATGTGTGCAATTGTCTGTGGAGGCCAGAGAGGAGGTCTGGTCTCCCATGAGCCTCCATGTGAGCGCTGGGAATTGGACTCAGGTCCTCTGCAAGGACAGTCTGTGAAGCCAGGCAGTGGGGGTGCCTGCCTTTGACAACAACACTCGGGACGCAGGGGCAGGCAGATCTCTGAGTTCAAGGTCAGCCTGGACTACAGAGCGAGATTCAGGACAGTCAGGGCTACACAGAGAAACCCTGTCTTGAAAAAGAAAAAAAGACTCTTTGGGGAAAAAAAAAAGGAAAAAAAACAAGCAGTCTTTGCTCCTGACTGCTGGGCCATCTTGCAGCCCCATACATATTGGCGCTCTCCCCCAAGGCTGTCTGAGAAGAGCCACAGGTGTGAGAACACCCCATTATCCATCTCTCAGGAGTGGCTGGGTAGCAGAAGGGTGGGTTCTCTCAAATGGGCCGCCTACATCTCTGTGTCTGAAGAGTTAGCTGGAGAGAGAGAGAGAGAGAGAGAGAGAGAGAGAGAGAGAGAGAGAGAGAGAGAGAGAGAGAGAACACATGAACCCAGTCTCCCACTCCCACAGTGGGCATGATGACCAAGGTAGAGGATGATAATGACTTCTGGTCCAGGTCAGGGAAGTCCGGGAACGTGAATGTTCTGGGAACATTCTGGAATAGATACAGAACTCACCCTAGCCCATGAGCATGTATGTGGCTCTATCCTTTACACATGGGTGGGGCGTGTCCTTCCCCAACTTAGCTCTTCAACGCACCCCCAGTCCTGCTGTCAGTGTGGTGTGTGGCAGAAGCGTGGGATGGCAGCCAGTTCTCCTGCACATGGTTGGTGGGGGCAGGCGTGGGTGCCACTAATACTCTAGACTAAATGTCCAAATACTTTTTTTTTCTTGCCTTTCAACCAGGCTCATCACCAGGCCTCTTCTGTGTTCCCACACCTTGCGGTGCGGACCCTGGGGCAGTGTCGGCTCCTGTTCTGGTTGGCAAGCAAGCACAACAGGCTCTTCTGAAGGAGAAAGATGCTGAGGAAGCGGGGAAGCGTCCACCTCACCTCCCTCCGGTTGGACACAAAAGGAGCGCGGGGTCAGGGGCTGGTCCCCCCCACTCCTGACGTGCAGACCGCCCAGGGCTCAGCCCCACCCTCTCTGGTGCTTCTCAAGGGACCTCTTCCAGATCTCAACTCTGAGTCATCTGGAGCGGAGAGGAGACCTTGTAAAAATAACTGCAGAACGAGGCTCCTCTATTCACGCAGTCACACGATTCACGGTACAAAGAACAAAGGGGTGGGGCAGGAAGCAGAGGAGGGAAGACTGTTCCCATCAGGTGTCTTCAAGTGACAGGCAAGCAGCTCACTCCTCAGCACGCCTCAATCTCTGGTTCCCCTCTCTCCTCTCCCTCCCCTTTCCTCCGATTCTTTTCTCTTCTCGCTTCCATATTATATTCTTCCCACTCCTTGCCTTGTTCCTTCTCTCCTTCACTCTCCCCCACCCCATTCGGTCCCCTCCCCTCCTCCTTGCAACCTTTCCCTCCTCCACCCTTACCTTCTGCTTATCCCCCTCCCCCACCCCACCTCCACTCTGCTACCCTCCTCAGTCCTCCCACCGCTCTTGGTGTAATAAAGGCGGGAGAGTCCGCCCCGCACCTTTCCGCGCCGTCTCCCTGTCTCCTGTCTCTGGCTATCCCTTCTGGGGTATACGTGTCTCACGTTTTGTCCTCTCCTGAGCTATCTGTCCTGGGGCAGAACTTTTGAGGACTCACAAGCCTCTGCTGAGCCCTGGGAGAGATCTCTGCCTCTGTAACCGTGTGCTGGAAGCCAGCAGAGTTGGCCAGGTCCCCAGTGGGGTCTGCCAAGGCCTCTGAAGACCCTGAGACTGCTTGGGCCTTACTGGGCTCTGCTTCTCTGAGACATGGTCCTCAGGGACCACGGAGGTGGGGAGGAGGAGCTGAGATAGGAGAGAATGCAGGAAGGCAAAGGGAAGGGGTGAGGCTGGAGTAAGAGGGGAGGAATTAAAAGCTAGCTGCGGGGGTAGGGACAGAAAGCATAAAGCTTTGATTCAGCACTCATTAAACACAGCCCTTCCTGGGGCACCACTATCGCGGCGGGCCTGACCTCTTATGCTAATTAAATATTAACTAAAAACTACTTTTAGACAAACACACACACATAATAGGAAATTAAAGAGGCAGGGCAGGGCAAATACAAATTACAATTAAAGTCAGAACTGCAACTAGGGCCAAAGGGATGCCTGGAAAAGTCTTTACTGAGCATCTCGTAAACATCTTCAGGCAGGATGCACCAGAAAGGTAGGGGTGTCCAATGGTCTTGACATCACAGTGTTACTCTGTCACCCAGAGTTCATGTGGCAGAGCTGTGCAATTAAGTTACCAGAAAGTTCTTGAAATAAGTTCTCATGGCTGGACAACCTAGTCCCAGCACTCAGGAGGTAGGAGCAGTACATCTCTGTGAGTTTAAGGGTGGATTGTTTTACACAGTGAATTCCAGGATAGCCAGGGCTGTATAAACTGACTCTGTCCCAAAACGAAGCCAACCAACAAGACCCCAACCTCTCCCAATGAAAACAATTTAAATTTTATTTATTCTGTGCCGTGTGTGTGTGTGTGTGTGTGTGTGTGTGTTAGAGCGTGTGTGTCTGCCTGTGTGTGTGTGTGTATGTGCGTGTGCATGTGTGTGTGTGTGTGTGTGTGTGTGTGAGTGTGTGTGTGTGTGTGTATGCATGGTGTGGATGTGCATACTGGAGTATGTGTGTACTTATGTGTTCTCTTTAGACATGTGTGCCACAGTTATTGTGTGGACATCAGAGGACAGCCAAGGGGATCCAGTTCTTTCCCACTTGTGGGGCAGTTGAGGAGACTCTGGTTTGGTGGCAAACACATTTATGTAGTGAGCTATCTTGTCAGCTCTGGAAATTCCATTTTAACAGATAAAAATGAAATAACACAACAATATATATATATATTTTTTTGGTTTTTCGAGACAGGGTTTCTCTGTGTAGTCCTGGCTGTCCTGGAACTCACTCTGTAGACCAGGCTGGCCTTGAACTCAGAAATTCGCCTGCCTCTGCCTCCCAAGTGCTGGGATTAAAGGCGTGCGCCACCACCGCCCGGCCCAACAATATTTTTTCTAAGGTATCATGGGAGAAACTGGTTTCAGGATCCCACTTGGGTACATCCACTGCTGTGTTTCATGTTACCTGCACAGAATTCTGCATCTACTTTAAATCATCTCCAGATGACGTACAATACCCAGTCAAATGCAAACACCCAATAAAGGGCTGTTGGCTCTCATCTTTTAGGGAAGGATGTCAAAGCTAAAATAAGTATGTGTTTAGGAAAGCCAAACATCACAGATTATTTGATTCATGTTTGGTTTAATTTAGGGTCATAGGGGCCCACACAGGGACAGGGAGCTATATAATAAAATCATAAAATTATTATAATTTAGATATAAAGTATGTAGGGTAGTTACAGACATTTGGGGGAGGAAGGCATAAAAGGGGGGCAGTCTGGTGAAAGTGTGACATCAAACTAAGACCATAAAAGATGAGGATGGAGAGGAGACTGGGGGAGTGGGTGGGGAGGGAGCCAGCCAGGAGGATGGTGTGGCTGGATCAGTGACAGCAGGGGAGAGAAGCAAGAGATGACTCCAGAGACCCTTGGAGGACAGTTTCAAAAGGGGATGGGATATTAGAGGGGAGTGAGGTGGCCCGGTGGGTGGAGTCACCAAGCCTGGAACCTGACTGAGTTTGATGCCAGAACCTTTCTCCACACAGCAGAAAAGGAGATCCGGTTTCCAGATGAGTTTCATTACACACATCCATATGGCAGAGCGCGCACACACACTTGTTCATGCGCGTGAGTGTGTGTGCATGCGCACAAACACACACGCACACATACATACATATACACCCACATACACACACACACACACACACACACACACGCACACGCACACACACACACACACACTGGGGGTGGAATAAGATATCATAAGATAATATAAATAAGACAAGCAGGGCACCTGGGGCGGAAAGCGAGGCCTTGAGGAGGGGATCAGTTGAGCCGTGAAGAGGGAGGTGTCAGACCTACAGGAGCTGGAGCGACGGGTAGTTATGAGATTCAATATGATGGTGGACACCAAACCTGGATCCTCTGGAAGAGCATCAAGCATAGTTCTTCACCACTCAGACATCTCTCCAGCTCTGGAGATGCTGTGTGTGTGTGTGTGTGTGTGTGTGTGTGTGTGTGTGTGTCTCCCAAGTGGGGAACTCTGACTGGCAGCAAGTATTGACAAGGTCAGCCCTTCTCAACCCAACAGGACAACAGAGCCCAGGCCGAGGCGCCCGATACTGGGTCTTGAAAGCTGAGACAATTCGTGATGTGAGGGTGGGACGGGGCGGGGCAGGGAAAAGGAAGAGAGGTCCTGGGCTCCCAGGACACAGAGCCACAGACAGGAAGACCTGGCACAGATCCCAGGGATGCCAAGTGCCAGGTGGTCACAGAGGCTGTGTTTTCAAGCAGACAGAGCCAGTGAAGAAGTCTGAGCATTGGGCAGCACCACCGGTTTGCCTGCGGCTGAGACCGCTGTACAGAAAGCTCAGGCCTCCAGAATGAGGCTGTCAGGGCGGAGGAAAGTGCTCAGTCAGTAAAATGCCGCCTGCACCAGGAAAACCTGAGCTGGAAGCCTGGAACCCATGTGAGGAGGGGAAAAAAGGAAGGAAACGAAGAAGTCAGTGCATGCCCGTAACAGGGAGGCAAAGACAGGCAGGGGCTTGACCAGTCAGTCCATAGCCTACTTGGTAAGATCCCGGCCAATGAGAAATCTAATCTCAGAAATGCAATGGACAGCTGTCAGGAAAGACAGTGTGAGGGTGTTATCTGGCCTACACACACACACAACCAACATTTAACAAAAACTAACACACCCACAATCAGACCATCAGAGGAAAACAGCCGGAGCTGAAGAAGTACCACCTCATCTGGAGTATGCAAAGGAGGAACCAAGAATCTGGAGTATGCAAATGAGGAACCAAGAATCTGGAGTATGCAAATGAGGAACCAAGAATCTGGAGTATGCAAATGAGGAACCAAGGATCTGGAGTAGGTGAGTGAGGAACCAAGAATCCGGAATATGTACACAAGAAACCAAAAATCCTGGAGTATAAAACTGAGGAATAGGAACCTGGAGTATGCAAATGAGGACCTGGAGTGTGCAAATGAGGAATTAAGAACCTGGAGTATATACATAAGGAACCAAGAAAAGCCTAGGCAATAAAATTGAGGACTATTGTAATCGTGGATTTGGTTATCACTACAGAACTTGGTGTCTTCTGCTCTGCCGCAGTGGCCAGGGGTTGTACAGTCAGTCAACCCAGGCAGCCATGTAGTCAGCTGCCCAAAGACTAGCATAGAAATGACCTCTAGCATGTTCACTCCTCCTCAGCCTATGGTTATTTTTTCATTTATTTGAGGCAGCGTCTCATATAGCCCAGGCTAGCTTTAACCTGATAAGTAGCTGAGGATGACCTTGAACATCTGATCTTCCTGCCTCCACCTCCCTTTGGAGTGCTGAGATTAGAGATGAGCAGGGCCACACCCAGTTTAAGTGGTACTGGGGAACCCTGGGCTTCCTGCATGCTCGGCAAGCGCTTTCTCACCTGAGCGACATCCTCCGCTCACCAAGTGTCCCTGATGCCATCAACAGCCAGAAGAGAGCATGCGACCCTTGAAATTGGAGTTACAGATGTGCGTCTTCATCCTACTTTTACATCTTTGTTATTAGCTGGAGAGGTTTTCTCACCTCTAGAGCCCGAGACTAGAGTCTCTGCTCCCCCACCCCTTTG
Source organism: Apodemus agrarius (assembly GCA_964023405.1). Taxonomy (NCBI): domain Eukaryota; kingdom Metazoa; phylum Chordata; class Mammalia; order Rodentia; family Muridae; genus Apodemus; species Apodemus agrarius. The sequence continues at coordinate 34,425,561 of OZ030014.1, read as the reverse complement.
TCTTTTTGATTTTTGAGACAGGGATGCTCTATATAGCTTGGCTGTCCTGGAACTTGCTCTGTAGACCAGGTTGGCTTTGAACTCAGAGATCCATCTGCTTCTGTCTCTCGCTGCTGGGATTTAGGTGTGTGATGTCACTGCCACCACCGCCCCTCCTCAGCCTCTCTCTTACGGAACCCGGGACCATCAATCCGGGGTGGTACCACTCACAGTAGGCTTGGCCCTCCCCGATGAACCATGTATGAAGAAAATGCCCCCAGGTCTGCCTCCATCGGGATCGTACGGAGGCATTTTCCTCTTGCCCCCAGGTCTGCCTCCATCGGGATCGCACGGAGGCATTCTCCACTGGGTCTCCCACCTCTCAGATGACCTCAGTTTGTGTCTAGCTGACATTAAATTAGCCAGGACAGTTGGAGAGCACAGCTGCCTCGCAGTGACTTTGCTCCAACCGAATTTCTGAAGTGGTTCTCGGGGCCACGCTTGTGTGCACAGAGGGAGGAAGATATCCTGCTTCCCCTTTGGAGCCGACTTCTTCCTCAACAGTTTAACAGATGGGCTCTTCTCCCCTACCTAGAAAACTCATTTGTTGTAAACAGATTCAAAACAAAAGGACGCAAACCCCTTCACAGTCCTGTCCCGTGGTGAGGAAACTTCCTTCTTTATTCCCCTTGACTTTTAGTGTACGACCTTGACTCAAAGACCTGTCAATCTCTACCTTCTAAGTCCTGGGAGTAAAGCCGAGGTTTTAAAGTCCAGGCTGGCCTCAAACCCACTGTGTAGCCGAGGGCAGCCTTGAACCTCTGCCCCTCGTGCCTCTTTCTCCTGAGTGTGGAGACTGCAGTTGTGCACTACCATGCCTGATTTTGAGATGGGGTCTCACTCTGCAGCTTGGAACTTAATATGAACCCAGGTTGGTCTCAAGCACACGGTGATCCTCCTGCCTGGGCTGCAGTATAAGCCACCGTGTCCGGCATCCTAATATAATTTGGATGTTACATCTCCCCCATTCTATTTAGTTTTTACTATCAACTTGGCTCAGCCTAGAAATCACCTGAGAGTCTCCACAGAGGGACCGTTCCAGTCAGATTGGCCTACGGGCATGTATGGTTGACTGTCAGCTGATGGAGAAGGGCCAGCCACTGGATGACACAGACAGGTAGCTTTGGTCTGTGGAAGAAAGCCAGGCAGGCACCGGCCAGCCAGCAAGAAGTGTCAGCCATAGCTTTCATGGGACTTCTTTGGCTGTGGAGTTGTGTTTGGGGCCAGAGTTAATTCTGTATGGAATAGCAAGCAGGCCTGCCTACAAGTTCCTGCCTCAGCTTCCCTCAGTGGCCTGAAAGTATAAGCCAAATAAATCCTTCCTTCCCCGGAGTTGCTTTCGTCATGGTATCGGCAACAGTGGAGGAATATAAGTCTGACAATATTTTTCTTCTGTATTAGTCAGTGAGGAGTGGTGGCAAACACCTTTAGCCCCAGCAGATCTCTGTGACTTTGAGACCAGCCAGGTCTTCTACACAAATTCCAGGCATCCAGGACTTCATAATAAGACCTTGTCTAAAATACATATATACACACATACATACATATATCCATCCATCCACCCACACATATACACACACATATATACCTACATATAGACATATATACCTACATGTAGACATATATACATACATATATATACATACACAAATATATACATGCATATCCACATATCCACACACATATGTACAATACACACACATACATATACACGTGTATACATAATACATATATGTACATATATACAAAATACACACATACATAAGCACACACATATATGTACACACATATGCATACACATACATATACTTATACATATATGTGCACATACATACAAATATACAAACACGAACACATACATGCATCCCACCTATACACACATACATACATATATGCACAATACATACACACATACACAGGTGGCAGGAGGCGGAGAGTGGAAAGCCGCTGGGTTACTAGTATAGTCATCTTACCAAACATGGACTCAAGAGCTGCTGTCGTGAAAGACAATAGCAAGAATCTTCCTCAGAAAGGCAATGAAACGGAGGTGCTATAAATAATGAGGACTCGGTGTGGGGCTGTGGGGGGTGAGTGAGCCACATTGTCATCTATCATAACAGGAAGCCAGCTGATCATCTCTGAGCTAGGAGGAAAATGAAGGCGTATTATCGAGCATGTGGATGTGAATGACAGAGGGGGTAATCGGGAGTGAGAAGCGATTGCCTCCACAGGGCGGACTGGATTACAAAGATAGGAATGCATGGTGAACTCCTGACCCCTACACTCCAAAAGACACATTTTCCCAGAAAAGGAGGCAGTCAAAGCCTACAAAAGCACCCAAAGGGTTTTAAAGGAGACCGGCTCAATGGACCAGGCAATGAGCATCATGTCATGTGGCCCCACAGACTCGGCAGCAGGAGGCCCTTGAGAACCGCGGGCCCGAGAGGCCAGACAGAAGAGCCAGAGGCAGGGATGGCGCTGGCCACTCACTGCCAGAGGTGGGGTGAAGTGCAGAGACATCAGAGTCTGTGCTCCCGCTAATCCCTCTGGTCCCTCTAGCTGGTACTCATGCCCCTACTGGCCAGACCCAGCTGTCCCCGTGTGGCTGAGGCCAGTTGGTGCAAGCCACCCCTACCCCACCCTACCGGGGCCTCCACTAGGCTGTGAATGGTGGAAGAAGATGCAGGAGCACTTCGCACTCTCAGGACCCAGGGAGACTCTGACCCGCCCAGAACAGACGGAACGGACACACATCCGACCAGGGCGGCACCGCCGCATCGGTACGGAAGGGCTCTAGTGAAAGAGATGTGCGCTTCCCTCCACCCTCACCACTTCCACCCCTCCCTCAGACTGGGTCTCATGTAGCACAGGCTAGACTTGAACTAGCTATATACTGGAGGCTAGCCTTGAGCTTCCTCCCATCCTCCTGCCTCTACCCACCAAGTGCCAAGGTGTGCCTTATGACAATCACAACGGTTGTTCTCCAACTTTCATCAGTAAACATAGGCAGTGGCTGCCGCAGGTCCACACTGTCTTCTGAGAAGACGGAGCAAGAATCTCATCCTTTTGACAATGGGGGAGGCGGGGCAGACGCCAGTAGAGAATCAGTCAATGAGCAATCAAACGCTCCCAAGCCCAAGCCAGGAGAAACCTCCCATAGATGCCAGTCATACTCAGCCCCCTAAGGCAGAATAGAATTAGACGGGGAGGAGGCAGCCTGCAGGGCGTGTTGGGAGGTGGGACGGGGCTGCCTTGCCAAGATGAGGGAGCGCAGAGGAGCATCCTTTGGGATAGGATGTTGTCAGGGTGTTCTGATGACGTGGCCTGTCTAAGGCAGGTCGGGTCTTGCAACTCAGAGTGAAGGCGAGGTTGAGGTAGGAACATAGCATCTGTAGGAAGGGAGGGGAAGAAGCGAGAGATGGGATTTGGGAAGCCCCCGACTCATGTTTAAGATTCAGCTGCAGGGTCATATCCCGTGTGACGTCATTCCTGCCACAGTCTGCCTTCCCACCATGCTGGGACAATGAGGTACTTGGGACGTTTCTCTGCTAGTAACACATGAGTCCTCTGTGTGCAAGGAGGTGACTCGCTCAGCTTTGTACAGGAGTCCACGACTGGACCCACAGTTAGTGCTTAAAAGTGTCCGGGTCAATGCTGACTGCAGAACTACTCACAGTAGCTAAATTATAGACATATACTAGGTGCCCACCAATAGAGGAGCGAATAAAGAAAATGCTGTGTACAGGGCTGGAGAGCTCAGCGGCCAAGACCTGTGCACTGCTCTTGCGGGCAACCTGAGCTCGGTGCCTCAGAATTGCCGTGATTCCAGCCGCAGCCTGGTGCCCTCTTCTGGCCTCCGTGAGCAACTGCACTCACAAGCACATACCCTGACACGGACATACAGAAATCTTAAAAAAAAAAAAAAAAAAAAAAAAGCAAAGGAAAATGTGGTGTATATATAAATAAACAATGAGACGTTTCAGGCATATAAAAGAACAAAGTTGCATCGTTTGCAGAAAAAAAGGACAACTGGAGACAATCTCAGCAAATTTCCGCGAGTCTCAGAAAGACAAAACACTGAATGTTTTCTCTCATTGTGTCTCCTAGCAAATGGACATATAAAATCACGTACACATACATGACATAACACGAAGGCAGAAGCAAGTGTCTTGAGGAACAAACGGATTCTGGGGAGTGGGGAGAGAGACGAGGATCGAGGGGCTGGGGAGACTAAGCAGGAAATGTAACTCATACTTGGATGAAAATGAGCTTGTGACATAGGACCATGCACATACGTACAATGAGAATTACAGAAGAAATATGACACTGGACGGGTGGAACGGGCCACAGAGGCCTGAGTACCAGGGCGGGAGCAAAGCAGACAAACTGAACAAAACCACGGAATTAGCGGGACCTGCAGGCTAGATGCTTCCCAGAGCGAGCCGCTCTGATGACTGTCCTTCTTGGAAAGCGGGGGATCATGGGATAGCTGTCTTGCAGCTCTGCAAGCATTCCCCAACGTGTGAGGGCATGTCTGGTTACCAACACATCAAGCAATAAATGAGACACAGGAAACAAACCCTGAGTGGTAGAAATGGGGGGTGGGGTGGAGGAGCAGGCCTGACCCAGAGGCTAAAGCTTCCTCTTAGAAGACTGGAAAGCCCATCTCAGGAAGAGGACGTGAGGTGAGTCTGCTTCCGTGGGGGCCACGCCACACATGACACAGCATCCATGGGAGTATTTGTAATGAATACTTTTAGGGAAAGAGAAGTGACAGAAAGCAAACCAGAACTTGTGCATCGGGTTCCAGAATAGTAAGAGCAGCTGACTCCAACAGCCAGGCTGGCAGGCAAATAACAGAGTGTCCATCAAAGGGTAAAGGGTGTCAGTTATAGACGAGGGGCTTTCAAACTGTCAGCTCTGTAAGCGGCGTAGGATGGCCGATGGGAAGGTGGGTATCAGGAGGCAGCAGAGGGGCAGGACCTAAGGTGGGACTGGGAAAGGGCAGAGCGGATGGGAGGGTCAGTAACTTATCACTTCCCATCAGAAGCCACTGCTGTCTTAAATACCACAATTCCACAGCGTGTCTTGTGTGCATGGGTCAATAAAACCATTCTGAGATTCTAGCCAGAAGATAGGTATGGTAGCATATGCCTGGGGTTCCAGGACTCAAGGCTTAATTATCTCAAGATTGAGGCCAGCCTCTGCTACACAGCAATATCCTGGCTCCAAAACAAGAGCACACACATACACACATGCTCACACACACACACACACACACACACACACACACACATGCTCACAGACACATACACACATGCACGCACGCACGCACGCACGCACATGCTCACGGACACACACACACACACACACACACACACACACACATGCTCATAGACACATACACTCACTCATACACCATGAATAAAGGTTCCAGTCAGAATCTCTAATACATCGAAGAGTCTCTGGACGCTATGGGAGGCCCAGTGAATGAGGGTGTGGATGGAGTCTGACAGACTTGGTACAACTTGGAAAGAAAGTGGTGGATAATCTCTTTCCTCCTTCTGGGTAGGAGAGAATATTCTTACTGTCGCTTGGTCCCATAGGGAGGGTGATCAGAAACACCCCACATCTGAGCACCCTGTACACGTCACAAAGTGATTTTTACTGAAGGGGCAGATGCTTTTAATTCCCCTTCACAGAGGGGAACATTAACACTCAGATACCTGTGTAAGCAACTAGTCCAGGAGGAGGGAGTGACTGAGCCACCGTGGTCTTAGAGATGGTCTTCTGATGACTACATTCAAGAAGCCACCATTTTCTCATTTCTGAACCCTGACAGCCTATAATGAAGCCTCACCCATAGAACCCAATCAAGCTTTCCGCAGAGACAGCACAAGCAACTGCTCACCTCACTCGGGACTTGGTTTCACTTCATGCATTAGCAATGTTCTTCTCCGGGCTGCAGAGCTGGCCCGGTGGTTAAGAGCACTTGTTGCCCTTGCAGAGGACTTGGATCAGTTCCAGACACCCACTGGGCAGCTCACAAACATCCGTAACTCCAGTTCCAGGGCATCTGATGCCCCCTTCTGACCTCCGAGGGCAGCAGGTACTCACCATGCTCACAGGCTTCCATGCACATGAACCACTCAGACACATTACATATAATAAAACCATTAGTAAGAAACGAACAAAACCCAAAGAGTTAATACGAGGACCGACTGGATCCACACATGCCAAGCTTCACAGAGCTGCCTGGCGTGAGGCTGTCATTCTGGGCTATTAGCTCCAGTGGCTATTGCTGTTATTGAAGCTGTAACTCCTGTGATGCTCAAGGGTAAGACACCACGAGCCACTGTGGCCGAGGCAGTGGAGAGGGCCCAAGAGAAGGAGAGTGAGCCAGCCCAGTCGGGGCTGGGGAAGGCAGAGCAGGCGGCAGCCATCACAAGGGCAACAGCTTAGGGATGAGATGGCACGCGCTCAGTGTGTCTGCAGGCCAGAAGGGAAGGGCATGCATGCGCTCAGTGTGTCTGCAGGCCAGAAGGGAAGAGTATACACTCAGTAGGCCTGCAGTCAATAACAGAAGGCCATGCACTCAGTGTGTCTGCAGTCAATAACGGAAGGACCCACACTCAGTACCAGGTTAGTTCTAGGCCAGTGAGAGATGCTGCCTTACAAAAAGGGTGGGAGATGCCTGAGGGAGGACACCTGACATTGTTTCCTAGCCTTTACACACAGGCATATGCATGTTCACCCACATAAACACACAAAAACAGGCGCGCGCGCGTATACACACACACACACACACACACACACACACACAATCCCTGTAGTGCAGTTTACACAACATCGTCATCACCACCACCACATCATCTTCCTCCTCCTCCTCCTCCTCCTCCTCCTCCTCCTCCTCTTCCTCCTCCTCTTCCTCCTCCTCCTCATTTTGAGGACTTAAGGCCTCATCCATGCCAGGCAAGACCTCTGCCACCAAGCTCCATTCCCAGTGCTGCGGACACATCTGAAAAACTGCTCACACCTTCCGGGTCATGCGGGACAGGACTCCGAGTGCTCCTGATCCCGGAAGTCACCATCTTCCACTCAGCCAGTGCAGCAGAGGGCGGTTTACCAGCATCCGCCCTGAGCCAGCCCTCACTGGGAAGGCAATCTGTTAAGTGGGGAGGAGAAAGCCCAGTCGATAGAGTATCACTGGCCCATGTCATGGGGTTGTCATCACAGGGAGTCAGGGCTGAACTGGGTCAAATGACCCTCAGAAGCCCCATCCCGCTCGCCCCATCTTTGGTCCCTCTTGGGCTTAATCAGTCAGAGGAGACAGATGTGGCCAGACTGGCTGGCCCTTCCTCTTGACAACTGCCTCGGTTTCTACAGCCCTAGAGGCTACCATTTCCAGAAGAGCCCCCCCCCCATTGAAGTGACTGGCTCACGGAGAAGGGCAGCATCACCTGCCTCATGTCCACACCCCATGACCTTCTGCCTCTACCTCTACATCACCCCAATGTGCAGCAGGTCATCAACTGCCCGTCTAGTGGCCTCCTGGTCAAACTGTGAGGGTCCAGGTAGAAAGATCCAGACTGCCAGGCAGGGACTGCGGCTTCCCAGAGCCTGCCCCCTACCCGCTAACCTTCCCAGAGCCTGCCCCCACCCGCTAACCTTCCCAGAGCCTGCCCCCTACCCGCTAACCTTCCCAGAGCCTGCCCCCCTACCCGCTAACCTTCCCAGAGCCTGCCCCTACCCGCTAACCTTCCCAGAGCCTGTCCCCTACCCGCTAACCTTCCCAGAGCCTGCCCCCTACCTGCTAACCTTCCCAGCGCCTGCCCCCACCCGCTAACCTTCCCAGAGCCTGCCCCCTACCTGCTAACCTTCCCAGAGCCTGCCCCCTACCCGCTAACCTTCCCAGAGCCTGCCCCCTACCCGCTAACCTCCAGCTGTGGCTAAGCTACACCCCCTCCCCCCAAACAGCCAACTGTCTTCCAAAGGAACTGAGGACCACAACCCAGAGTTCATCCCCGGGCACATCTGCAGCCAGCACATCCCTCACCCGGGCATGGGAAGAAGGGGTTCGGCTGAGGTCAGAAGTTCGGGTACACCAGGGGGTACATCAGAAAGGCAGAAAACTGGGAGGTTCGACTGTTACAAACATATTAATCCTACATGCAAACAAACAGCGAGGCCTAAGTGAAATTAAATGCCAGGGAAAGGAAATTTATTTTCCAGGTTTGTGCTCAGGTCCTTAATACATAAATGAGGGTTAGGAAAATGATAAGCGTGCATGCTGAATGATTAGCTATTCCCAAAACGTGAAATACAAATGGTGCCAACACACACAGGCAGTCGTCGCCTCGGGAGAGATCGGTAAGATGAAGACGGAAATGGCCTATGAAGTGGAAAGGAGTTTTGTGTCCTATTGTAGTGCTGGCAAGGAGGTCGTGATAACGGGGAGGCGTCAGAACACTGACCTTCATCTGATGTCAGCGTGCACACACCCAGGAGAGGGCCCCCGTCCTGCAGAATGCTCACGTTATAACCCCGAAACCAGTGTTCAACACAATACTCAAGAGGGCTTGAGTGCACAGCCCTGCCTCACAGGCATGGGGCCCCAGGTTCAGCTCCTAAAATTACAACAAGCCGCCATTCAGGATGGACAGGGTGAAGGTGGGCAGGGCTGTTCACTGCTGACAGAATGCGAACTAGCCTTGCGTTTATGAAGAGGAGCTGAGCGGGATGCGCCAGGCCTCCGGGGTCGTGAGGAAAGGCCTCTTCTTACCTTCAGCTTTGCCACTGAGCGCCAGCGAGAAGCTGAGAAGGAGAATGTCACGGTTAGGCCGGATGCTGGCTTGACTAGACTGAGAGATGCCCAGAGCACCTTTGGGCATGTCTGGGAGGACGTTTCTAGAGCAGAAGTCCTGCCCTGAGTGTGGACAGACCATCCCATGGGCTGGGGAAGGGTTGTCCCTTGTAGATTATAAGAGGAGACAAGGTAGAAAACCGGACAAACACCAGAACTGTATCTCTACCACCATGAGGGGCTGTGTCCTCTCAGCCCGTGTGCCAGTTGGTTTTATGTAAATTTGACACAAGCTAGAGCCACTTTGGAAGAGGGAACTTCAACTGAGAAAATGTCTCCATTAGATTGGCCCGCAAGACATTTTCTTGGCTGGTGATTGATTTGAGAGGGCCCCTCCCCCATTGTGGGTGGAGCCATCCCTGAGCTGGCGATCCTGGGTGCTCTAAGAAAGCAGGCTGGGCAGACCAGGAGGCACAAGCCAGGAAGCAGCAGCTTCCATGGCCTCTGCATCAGCCCTGTCGTGACTTTCCTGGATGATGGACTGAAACCGTAAGATACGATGAACCCTTTCCTCTCCAAGTCGATTTTGGTCTTGGTGCTTTGTGGAGCAATAGAAACCCTGACTAGACACCCTGTAAGCTGGAGTACAACCCTTCCTCCCTCACAGCTGTTTTTGCCAGATGTTTGGTCACAGAAGTGAGAAAATTAAGTAATCCAGATGAATTCATCTTAAAGAGTAAAGAATGTCCCATCCAAAGTCCTCACTGTGTGCTGGGTTAGTCCTCACTATGCACGGATTAGCTCATTCATGAATGAACACAGGAAAGTTACTAAGGAAGCAGCTTTAGCATGAACGTGTGCTGACTCTGTCATACCTGCTCTATTTCACCGGTGGGCAGACGCCAGGCACGACTCTGGGACTCTTACATCACCAATTCCTCCACCCTGTATTCCACCAGCCTCCAGAACAATAAGTAGAACACAGCTTTGTCACCCCAGTGAGGGATTCCATGAGGTATGGGGTGTGGGACAGGGGTAGGGAAGCAACAGTTGTCCCTTTAGTCTCTTTGGAGAGGATGGCTCAGATGCAGTCTGCCATTATGAGACTGAAGGCAAATGCTCTTCCAGAGAGGACGCAAGCGGTGTGGCTGGCGTATCTCCTAAATTTCAGGCAACCGTGGAAGGGGAAGGCTCTAGGGACCGGTATCGGAGCAGATGTGCCCATCATGGTCTTGTAAGAAGACAACTGTCTCACCTCCCTGATGGAGGAGGAGGTCCCCTGGAGGCAAGAACATTCTAGCTCTTTGTCCACATTTTCTGTCCCCACCCCACCCCCACTAGTATACATATACTCACAGGCCTCTCCCAGGTTCCCGGGGACTGCCTGAGGACGCCTCCTATCACCCTCTTCAGTGCAGCGTTGGGTTCCAATGGTGCTAACTCGTTCTAAGACATTCCGAGCACCGTGCCCTGATGGTTAAGTCTCAGGTTAAGGAGCCAGAGAGGTGGCTCAGCAGTTAAAAGAACGCTCAGCTCTTGCAGAGGACCCAAGTCAGCTCACAGCACCCACATACGGCAGCGCACAAACGCACCTGCACTCAAGGGCACACACTCACACACTGGAACACACACATATACATGTAATTTAAAAAATCAAATAATTCTTTTAAAAACTAATCAGTAAGCCGGGCGTGGTGGCGCACGCCTGTAATCCCAGCACTTGGGAGGCAGAGGCAGGCGGATTTCTGAGTTCGAGGCCAGCCTGGTCTACAAAGTGAGTTCCAGGACAGCCAGGGCTGTACAGAGAAACCCTGTCTAGAAAAAACCAAATAAAAATAAAAAAAAATTAAAAAAAATAAAAAAAAACCAAACTAATCAGTAAATGAAAATGTGTCTCTGTTTCCAGAGTGTGACCATGTCTTGCTTTTAGTGTTCTGGGATTGAACACCGCTGGGGTAGCCATGCCGCTGGGAGCTCAGGACTGCTGTCAACACATGGGACCATCCCTGAGTGACTGACTCCCTGGGCACCTTTCCCTGTTGCTGCATGTCCCGTCTAGCAAAAACTCGGCAGTTGCAATGTCCATGACAGTAGTAACCTTTGAGTGTGACTTAGGGAGAGGTTTCTTCCTTTTCAGAGAAGAACCATCCCTTCAGTCCTGGCACAAGGACTCAGGGTACCCACCACCAAAAGGCAAAACACCCTCCTCCAACTGGCAAAGGGGATTGGAACCTTAACCACAATATCCAAGGCTGACACCAATTGAGACTTCAGACTCCATGGGCAAACACACACACACACACACACACACACACACACACACACACGCCTCCAAGGGCCACATGGGCCCCTCTGGTGCTTACTTAATACAAAGAGGAAATTGCCCCACAGATACTCATCAACTGATACCAAGATGCCCGGCCAAGGGCATGACAAATCCCAACGGCCACATCGGGCCATCTCCTCATCACAAAGCGATGGAAAATTTCAAAGTCAAAGCAGAGATTTTTGCTCCCTCTCTTTGACAAGTTCAGGTGAATGAACTTCCAGCTGTGGGCCAGAGAACAGAAACACCAAACACAACTTTATACATACAACGACATACGTACACACCAGTAGGTATAGGGAACAAATTTCAGTCCTACCATGAATACACCCATGTTCTATGGTCACTCATCTTGTATTTATTAAGCGCCTGCTGTGTGCAGGTGCAAGGCACTATGGGTATGGTGGGTGACAAGGTCACTGTGGTGCCTGATAATGGAATATTGATTTGAGTGAGAGTCAGAGACCCAAGGCTGGGGAGATGGCTCAGTCAATCACACGCTGGCGGCTAAGGCAGGAAGACCCACGCGTGACCCCTTGCACTCATGTAGAAGCTACTGCACACTTCTAAGGGAGCTGGCAGGGGGAGAGCAAGTCAGGAGGACCCTCGGGGTTGTTGGCCCATCGACCCAGCTTAATCAATGAGCTCCAGGTTCAGTGAGAGAGCAAGTCTCAAAGAATAAGGTGGAGGGCAATTGAGGAAGACACCAGACATTTGGCTTCTACATGCATGAGCACACATGTACACCTACACATACGCGCGCGCGTGTGTGCACACACACACACACACACACACACACACACATATGCGCGCCAGGAGAGGGTGAGGCTTGGATATGGTTTGTCATAAGGGTTCCTGGTGAAAGATGTGGAAGACATAGTGGAACTTTTTTTGTTGTTGTTGTTGTTGTTGTTGTAGAGGCTCATGGGAGATGGTTAGGTCATTAAAGATGTGCGCCCTGTGCAGAGAGAGAGATAGGTGGTTTTCTGGAGCTGGATGATCAGCCAGTGAGAGGTGCCAACTCAGAATACAAGGTGGGGCCTGTGGGATAACTCATCAGGTAAAGACCCTTGCCTTACGGAGCCCAAGACTCAGGTTCGATCCCTGAGACGATGGGTGGAAGGAAAGAACTGAACTCCCAAATGTTGTAACTGCTGTGCTAGAGGTGCGCACAACAGACACACACATACATACACTCGTTCAACAAATAAAAATAAATAAAAAAAGATGGATAGTTTCTGGGGAACAATACTTGAGTGCCCTCTGGCCTCCACATGTCTTTGTACATGTATCAGGTGCAGCCATGCATGTATGTTTGCACACACATGAACACACAAATAAAGGCAGCACTAGCTGTGTATCAGAGAGCTGGCCTCTGCTGGGCATGGTCACCATGAAGAACAGAGACAGTACAGAAGGGCGAGAAGAAAGGAGACGGCTGTGCAACGGGGTTCTGAGCGAGTGTGGGATTCTGCAGCGACGCGGTGAGCTGTGACTGCGTCACAAGGCTGGGCCGGGCTGGAGGGCACGTGGCACACAGCACCCAGAACAGCACTGACAGTGCCAGGCTTTAAGAAGGGGCACCCTCTGGGCGTGGTGGCACACAGGAGCAACCTCAGCCTTAGGAACTGGCAGCACGGAGATCACAAGTTCAAGGCCCCCTCCTTAGATACATACAGACTTTTTTTTTCCCCCCCGAGACAGGGTTTCTCTGTGTAGTCCTGGCTGTCCTGGAACTCACTCTGTAGACCAGGCTGGCCTCGAACTCAGAAATCCGCCTGCCTCTGCCTCCCAAGTGCTGGGATTAAAGGTGTGCGCCACCACCGCCCAGCTACATATAGACTTTTAATCCAGCTAAGGTTGTGACCCTGTTGTGACACCTCCCACACCCTACAGGAAAAAAAAAAAAAACTACAGAAACAAAACCAGAAAGTACTGCTGCAATCAGAAGCCGAGTTAGGATGTGTGATTTCTGCATCTGTGTGTGAAAGGGGGATTTACGAAGAAGTTAGTGCACTGTCTTACAACTTCTGAAGAAGCAGCTGCCCTGCTTCCGAGAATGACAAGCCAGGAACTGGAGCAAGGGTGGGTCTGCAGGGTGCTGGCTAGCCCCTCCCCCCTTAGGTTCTATTCCTAGGGCCTGTTGGGATTTATCACCACTTTCCCCCTCCTGTCCACTACACAGACCTGGGCATGACCAACCACAACGCTGGAGTGGGATTTAACGAGACTGAGACACACTGTAGCATCTGTGTTCTAATGTGCGACTCCACACACAGCCCAAATTTACCAACTGTGTGTGTGTGTACATGCATGTGTGTGCATTGTGTATATGTATACATGTGTGCATGTGTATATGTGTACGTGCATGTGTGTGTCAATGAGCATGTGTGTATGTGTGTGTGTACATGTGTACATGCATGTGCATGCACGTGTGTATCTGTGTGTATGCGCATGTGTGTGTATGTGTGTGCGTGTGTAGAGTCCTGATGTCTAGCTCAATGGCTCCCCATCTTACTCACGGAGGCGGAGTCGCTCACCTGACCTCTGAGCTCATTGCCTGGGCTCTTCTAGCTAGCCAGCTTGCTCTGGGATTCCCTGTCTCTGCTGAGTTCTGGCATTGCAGGTAGACCACCATGCTATCTGGGCATTTGTGTGGGTTCTGGGGAAGCCAAGTATGGTCTTTGTGGTCGCGTGGCAAGCACTTTACCTGCTGAGTCACCTCCCAGCCCTTGTAGACACGCCGAACCTCTCCTCCTCCCCGACACTCCTGCGGCTGGACAACCCTTTCCAAGTCCCTTGCGCCTCGTGCCTCTAGGGTTGAGCGCATGTTAGTCTTGGAGCTGGGGAAATCAAGAGGCCAAAGGACAAAAAGCCAAGACAGGAAGAAGAGGAAAGCAAAGACTGAAACACTCCTGTCTGTCCTTAATGTCACTGTGGAAGTTCAGATTGACACCAGAAAACCACCGCCTCCACCAGATGGCTCGCTGGACGAGAAAGGGCACACACTTCTCAGAAGAAAGGCTCAGTGTGTGGCCCCGGCTGGCCTGGAACTCACAGGTCTGTGCATTCAAACTATGTACTTATGGGCAAAGTAGGCCAGTGTCGCTCCTCAGCAGCAACTCCTCTTTATCTCCTTTGTCTAGTCACTGTCTCATGGAGACTTTTCTTTATGAAAGCTGGGCAAGGGGTCTTTCCCTCTTACGTCTGTCTCTTTCTCTCCAAACCACATCCTTATAAGTATTTGTGTGTGTGTGTGTGTGTGTGTGTGTGTGTGTGTGTGTGTGTACACGCGCGTACCCGTGCCTGGTGTGTGTGTGTGTGTGTGTGTGTGTGTGTGTGTGTGAGCGTACCCGTGCCTGCCCAGAGAAGTGGGTTGGGTGTCCCCCTCCGCTGCTCCCTGCCTTATTCCCTTGAGACAGGGTCCCTCATTGAATCTGAAGCTTGGAATGTAGGCTAGGCTGGCTGGACAGCAAGTTACTGGGTTGTGCCTGTGCCTGGTCCCCACTGCAATATGATATACTCTGAACAGTACTTGTCTGGCCCAGGAACCTCCAGAATCAGAGGAGTAAAAAGGTGTATTTTTCCAAGTTTGGTGGCCCATGCCCTTAACCATAGCCCCCTATTGGTAGATGCAGGACGACCTGAGTTCAAGGTCAGCCTGGTCTACTTAGTGAATTCTAGAGCCCGCATACCCATCTTAAGAAATGAAAAACGGATGAATTCTTTAAAAGCATTATTTTATCTCAGGCATGTTTTCAGTGTGACCTGGCTGACATCTGTTCGAACCAACTGCTTTCTAAAACTAGTAGCTCTAGGATGGGTAATGCTGACTGCCAACGGCACAGGATCTGGAGATGCCCATGAGATACACCTTAGAGTATCCATTGAGGTGGAAAGCCCTACCCTAAATGTGGGTGCTACTGTCCTGTGGGCAGTGTCTAGGCTGAGACAGACAAAAGGTAACTGGCCCACCACCATGCCTGCCCCCCACCCCACCACACCCCACCCCCAACCGAGGACCGGACCCTGTGACATGAGCCAAACAGTAAACCCTTCTAATTTCAGGTTGCCTCTGTTGGGTGTTTTGTCCCAAAGAGAAAGACGACTAATACAACGACAACCTCTTTTATGATTCAGTGTTTCAAGGCGATGTGATGGCTCCCTCCATAACCCCAGGACCATGTCTAGTACCATCCCCAAACCAAAGCAACAAACAGAAATTGCAAATCCTCATGCGGCCTCCAAACAGCCCTTGTTTACCCAGATGGATGACATATCCAGGGCTCCCCCACCTTGTGGTGGCTTTATGGGATGGTCAAGCACCCCGAGATGACCTGTGGGGAGTCAGAGCCACGCAGTGAGGGTTAAACACATCTGAGTCGGTTCTTCTGGATGGCAGCACTCGATGTCATGTTCAACATATACTCATGAACACCCAGACAGGCCTGTTCATCCTTCTGGGTGTGCACATGTGCTTGTGTGTGTCCACGTGAGTGTGCACATACATGTATGCATATGCACATGTTATGGAAGGCAAAGATCAATTCTGGGTGTCTTCCGCAGTCACCACACTCTATCATTTGAGACAGGGTCACTTGAAGAACCTGGAGCTTGCTGACTCGGCTAGACTGGTGGCCAGCAAGCAAGCCTGGACGATTCTCTAGCTCCCAACGCTCTAGCACCGGGATTACAGGAGCATACAACAACATCCGAGCCTTTTTACATGGATGCTGGGGTGTTGGTCTCAGAACCTCATGCTTAGAAAGCAAGCACCGTACTAACTGAGATCTGTGTCCCAGCCTGTTTATTCTTCTTTTAAAAATTAAATATACTTATCTATTTGTTTTTTTTGGGGGGGGGTGTTTGAATGGCGCAGTGCACATGTTGGGGGGTCAGAGGACAGCTTTCGGGGTCACTTCTCTCCTTTGAAGGTGAATCCCAGCGATCAAACTTATTCGCCTCAGTGGCAGGTAGGAGGGCACCTTACCAGCTGGGCCACCTCTCCAGCCCACTGTCTGTTCATATCTCCCCTGTCTGTTCATATTTCATTCTTTCTTCAGAAGGATCATCTTTCCGTATCGACAACTATGAGCCAAAAGGAGATCACTCCAGCAGATCACTCCAGGTTAACAATCTAGCTTGCTCTTCTCCTGAACCAACTTCTCTCTAGAACATTCTCTGACTCTCTGTCACTCTCCAGAATACCCTGGATTTTAAGGTAAGGCTGATGCAGCCAACACGTGCCCACGGTGCCAGGAAGCGTCTGGAGGCAGTTTCTCCAAAGCCCTGCCTCTTTGAAGGTAATAGACTGTCAGAGGAGAGAACCTAGTGTTCTGGCTTGTGCCTGAGCCCTTCCAGATGTGGGTGTGAATTTCATAATCTCGAGTCTCTTGTCAGCAGAGCAAGGCATGGTATAAAAGCCAAGGATTTGTAGACTGAAACCTCCGGGTTGGAAGCCTGCTTGGTGGGACCCCGAACTGATCAGTTCTCTAAGCTTTGGTTTCCTTGCCTGCAAATGAACAGCTGTCTGTAGTCCAAGGATGAGAAATACGAGAGGATGCTCTTCAGGTCCAGCGAGCATGCTCGGTCCCCATCTGTGGACACTAATCACCGTTCCCATCTGAAAAGAACACTGAGACACACCCTGGGAAAGTGAAGCCCACCCCTCAGTCCAGATGCTGGGTGGTGCGTGTGTTCATCTGCCCAGAGCTTTTACTCTGCATCTGTCTTTATGCAGATGTGGGAATGGGTCTCCCCAGGACACTTGGGACAGGAGAGAGCGGGCGTGAGGCAGAGACTTGGGCGATGCAGCTTGGGAAGGCTCTTTCCTTTCAGAGATGATGATCTGTATGTTTCCTGGAGAGCTGGCACACACGACCACAATTCCCAGGGTCAGCAAGCTGTCAGAACCACACGAAGGCCACGGCTCGCTCTGCTGTGACTCGACGCCCAAAGCCTTGCCTCCCACGCTTCTCACTGGGCAAGCGTGCAGAACAGAGCTGGCAGCCAGGAAAGGCGGGTTACTGAGACTCCTGGCACTGCCAGGAGCGAGCGAAAGCCTGCTTCGCTTTGAACGTGATGAGATGGGAGTCCCCACTGTCTGGAAGAAGGATGGACGACGAAGGAGCCCGCAACATCAAGCCACACACAGACCCGCCCCTCCCGCAGTCCCAGGCTTCAGTGATCATTAGTAGAACCATCTGCTCAGCATAATGAAATGTGCAGTCTCCTGTACATATAATTAGTGAAGTCATTTTAATTAATTAAACAAATTAATTAATTGCAAGGATATTGCAACCATTTCCCAGGAACTGCAACCAGCTCATTTATTTTCCTCATGTCTACTAAGCATCTATGGAGGACAGAGACCCACGCACTGAGGGGGAGGGGAAGGAGGCTCGTGGTGCATCAGGAGCAGGCATGGAAGCCCACTGTGCAGTCCTGACAAGCATGTCTTTTCCTGGGGCCAGCTTGTTTAGAAACGGAATGAGAAGTCTTAAGAACTCCATTGAGCCGAGCAGTGGTGGCGCACGCCTTTAATCCCAGCTCTTGGGAGGCAGAGGCAGGAGGATCTCTGTGAGTTGGAAGCTAGCCTGGACTACAGAGTGATTTCCAGGACAGTCAGGGCTACACAGAGAAACCCCGACTTGAAAAACAACAGTAACCAAAACTAAAAAAAACAAACAAACAAGCCCACCCCCAAAGGGACAACAACAAAAGTCGTCCATTGATCTTAGACAAATCGGGATGTGCAGTCACCCTAATGCTGTTTGACTTGGGTCCCTTGGTCTAAGGGTCTAGCTGGTCACCACCATAAAAGAGACTGAGCACCTGAAGAATCTGAGCACCTGCAGCCCAGGCCTCGCTCAAGGCAGATCCTGCTGATACCCAGATCAAGGAACCCCAGCTAGCCATCCACCCAGAGCTTATATCCCATACAGTGCTGTCCACAGATGGCTGAGTTCTCTTTGCACAACAGCAAACTCACGATCTCCCAAAGAGACTCCTTCCAGCTTCATCCACTCCAGCTCTTCACACACTTCCCTTTGAACCCCTAAAGTCCCTCTCACTGATCTCTTTGGAGGAGACCACGTGGAACGGCGTTTTGAGGCATGGGCTCCTATCCCAAGCTGACCTTAAACTTGCTGCTTAGCCGAGGAAGACTGACTGATATCCCGCTCCCACCGCCTCGGTGCCGTCATTACAGGTATGTACTGGCATTAAAGGTATGTGCCACCGTGACATGTATGTATTTGCCACCATGCTCATCGTATGTACTTCAGCAGTTTTGTGCACGCCAGGCAAGTACTCTACCAACTGATCTACGACTTCAGCCCACATATCGGAACATCAAGCAATGGAAGACAGCTGCTGACTGCCTCCTAAGCCCTCCCTTTTCGAGGCTCAGCTCTTTGCCTGGCAATCACAGGACTCGCTTTATTTTCTTAAAGGTAGTGTGTCCTGCTCTTTCAGCATCCTTTGGGTGCCTGAATTGGCAAGCAAGCAGGGAAGAGGACAGTAATCAGACACCGACCGGTGCTCACAGACGACTCTTACGCGGGTCACCCTGCTCATATCGGACTCTCTGCTCCCCTGCGGGAACTGCTACCTCACCCCCACTGGCTCATGGCGACACCCCAGTGCCATTCCTGAACGTGCTCCTGAGCCACGATCAGCCGCAGGACTTCCCTAGAACTCACACTCCAGCTGGATCCAGAAACCCACAGGACTGTGAGAAGCACATCAATGATGGCCAGCCAATCTCCCAGTTACTAACAACACGCTCTGAGGGGTTCCTTAGAAGCCATTCCTCTAGACTGTGGCATGGGCCACAAACACATTTGAGAGTGGGTTAGATGCCTAGGCCAACCCACAGAAGTCTCCTGAACGTACGTTGTGCCTGTAGCTTGAAATGAACAATGCTTTTGCATTTTAATCAGATATGACAATCATACCTACAGGAGTTTCCATGGTGATGTGCACTCCGTGTTCTATGCTCAGGGTGAGGACACACAGGCTGGCCTTGAACTCCTGATCCTCCTGCTTCTATTTCTAAGTGCTGGGATGACAGGCAAGTGACCATACCTGGTTCCTCCTGCAGGAGCTTTGTAACTGGTGTCTGTGGTGACCTGGAGAGAGGCAGATGCTCCCAGGAGCTCAGGTCCCTGGAGTCAGTCCCAGGGCCAGAGATGAGGCTAGCTACTTACCGCTTCTCTGAATTAGCTCATAGAACCTGCCGAAGTCCCACCCTCCGCTTCTTGGCCTCTCCGCTGAACACAGTCCCTTCCTCAGATGGATGCCAGGATTTGGTACAAGGAGGGATAATGGCAGCTGGACCATCTACACAGGCCCTGGTCTGTGCACAGTTCATGGATGAATTGATAATTGGACACAAATCCTACTGGCTTTGTGGGAAAACTGAGACCTGGAGAAGATGACTTATTTATCTAAAATCCCACAGGTCATCAGTTTCCTTCAGAAGAATTGGTAAGATGCTACTTTGGACATGATCCAAATGGTGGCAGATAGCTCAGTGCACAGCCAACACAGGCACGTGACTGAACGCTCAAGTCTCTGCGACTTTGAGTCTCTCTATGCCTTGGGCTTGTCCCAGACTCTTTTGCTCCAGGGATCCTCCTACCTCAGTCTCTAGAGAAGGACTCTTGGACTGTGCCACTGAGTCTGGTTCCCAGCCAGCACTGTGTGTGTGTGTGTGTGTGTGTGTGTGTGTGTATGTGTAGGGGGGGGCGTGCAGGTGCCCACGTGGACATGCATAACACACATGTGCTCATGCATGTGGTGACCAAAGGACAACTTCAGGGGTTACAGTTTAGGTGCCGCCCACTATATGGCTTTGAAAAAAGTCTCTCACTGACCTTTGGTTCTCCAAACAGGTCAGCCTGCCTGGTCAGTGACACCCCCACCCCCAACCCCGCTCCCAAGGACGCACCTGACTCCACCGCCTGAGTCCTGAGGTTACAGCCTTATGCTACAACCTCCAGCTATTTTATGTAGAATCTGGGGATTTAACTCAAGTGCTTTAGAGGGGGTTTTACCAATAAGGCCGTTTCCCTCGCTCCAACGCAGTACATCTAAGGCTCTGATTTTGTGTCTCTTCCAGCCCCAACTACAGCCATAGCGGTCGCCTTAACAATAGGTGTCGCTCCTTAATTGCCATGCCGATCACTAGGTACATTCTTACCTGAGCACCCAAGGGACACTGCAGAGTGCGCCCACATTCTTCTGACCTCTTCCCCAGGAGGCACCCCTTTCTCCTATTGCTCACTGACATCTGTCCATCTCCCCAGTTACAGTAAGCTTCCCACAATGTGGAGGGGTACAATACTGTATCTATACTCAGAGGCTAGACAGACATAGGATAGGCATCCCATGCATATGAACACAGTGAATGAGCAAATTCATCTAGGCCAGCGATTCTGAAACTTTGGGTTGGGATCCCTTTCCCAGGGGCCAGCTAACACCACGGGAAAACACAAACGTTTACATTATGATTCATAACAGTAGCAGAACTGCAGTTACGGAGTGGCGGAGACACAATGCTATGGTTGGGGGCTCACTGCAGCATGAACTGTATTAAAGGGCCACAACGTTAGGAAGGCTGAGACCAATGCTCTAGGCCGGCAGGAAGAAAATATCCATAAGGATGCTGTAAGGCTAAAGAAATCAGGCCTCCAAATACATAAAATAACCCCATGAGCGGCACTGTACTATAATTGTTTGACCACACATGTGTCATGGAAAAAAGATCCAGAGGTACCCATGAAAATATTTCTCATGGTTATGTCTAACGAGCAGAAGCAACGGCAATATTCAGCTCCATTTTGTTCTAAATGCTTTACAGTGCCAGGTCCTGGGGCTGGGGGGTGGCTGTTGGCAGTGCTCATCCAGCTTATATGACAGATGTCCAGGCTCCACACCCAACCACACGTGAAAACGGGTATGGTGGTGAACACCAGTAATCCCAGCACTTGGGAGGTAGAAGCCAGAGCATCCTAAACTCAAGGTCAGCCTCAGGTAAGAGGTAAGTGTTCTAGGCTACCCTGGGCTATGAGACCCTAGAAGGTGGGAAAAGCCAGGCAAAAAATCGAGCACTTTAATGTGGAAGACACTGTAGTAGGCACCATCCGGAACACAAAGAAAGCACAACAGGACATGGCCTGACAGAGTTTATCAAGTATACGGCTCTGTTACAGAAGGGGGAGGGGGTTGTGTAGGAGTGGAGGCGGAAGAATGTAAGAGTGGGGCCGGATCATTTGGCACATACGCACGCACGCACGCACGCACGAGGACCTGGGTACAGATGTAAGAGGCCATGGAAAAAGCCAGGCCCCTGTCATCCTAGCCCTGGGGACACAGGGATAGGGGATCCCTGGGCTCGGAGCCCAGCCAGTGCAGCCAAATCGGAGAGTTCCAGCTGCCACGAGAAAGCCTGTCCAAAATAAAGTTGAACGTGATAGAAGACAGTCATAGTGGTCTTCTGCCCCCCCTTCTCTCTCTCTCTCTCTCTCTCTCTCTCTCTCTCTCTCTCTCTCTCACACGCACACACACACACACACACACACACCAATTATCCAGTGCACATTGCTATTACTGTTAATGTGTGTGAATAACTGTAAGGGAGGGGGATACAGACAGGACCAGAAGACTGCAGGGCCAAGCAGAGCTGCTGCCATCTGAAACCCTTGGGGCACGTCTACTCCATCACAGACACAAGGAATACATGGTCACAGGGTTAGCATGAACTCAAGAACAACAACAACAACAACAACACAGCAGCAGCAGTAACAGCAGCAGCAGCAGCAGCAACAATAACAAGAGTGTTGAGAGTTGAGGCCCCGACCTTGGAGAGTTAACCAAATGATCCCAAAGATAAAACCCTGACAAAGGAAGTCAGGGGCAGGGCAAGGGGACAACTGCGGAATGCAGACCTCCCGCCCAGACAGAAACAGCACACACAGAACTTCCCAGAGGGACCAGAGACAAAAC
Organism: Apodemus agrarius; assembly: GCA_964023405.1. Lineage (NCBI taxonomy): Eukaryota > Metazoa > Chordata > Mammalia > Rodentia > Muridae > Apodemus > Apodemus agrarius. Next base: position 34,403,383 of record OZ030014.1, on the reverse strand, counting down.
TCAAGTCTCCAAGCAGGAAGAAGGCAATAGACATTCAAGTTTTCTACAAACTGACAAGCCAATGTGTGGTTACTACTGAAAACATTTCTGTTTTCCTTTTGCTGGTTTTTGAGACGGTGTTTCTCTGCATAGCCCGGGGTGTCCGAGAACTTGTAGATCAAGCTGTCCTCGAACTCAGAGAACCTCCCACCTCTGCTTCTCTAGTGCTGGGATTAAAGGCACGCACCACCACTGTTGAGCTCTGGAAACATTTCTAAACGGCACAACCTGCTTGCCGATCTTTGGTTTGGATCCATCGGGACCTTAATCATTGTGACTTTCAAAAATGTAAGGTACATTTCAATGGACAGATGGACATTGGATCCCATCTGCTGTCCATACTGTGAAGGTAAGAGATGGAGACACTGGGTTTTAGAGCTTTATTTTTCAGGAGTTATTACTTATTTATACATATATATTCATGGCTGCGCAGACATACACATACACAGACACACACACGCATACTCACACAGGCAAACTCACACACATGCAATCACACAGGCACCTCTGAGGCCAGAAGAGGGAGTCAGATGGTTTGGACCTGGAGCTTGAGGCAGTCATGAGCCCACATGGTGTGAGTGATGGGAACCAATCTCTGGTTCTTTAGCAGAGCAGCATGTGCTTTTATCCTTCTAGTTATCTTTCCACATGCAAAGATTTAGAAACTTCTGCACACACACACACACACACACACACACACACACCACCGCTCCCCCTAGTTCTCCTTTCTACACTAATTATCAAGCAATACAAAGCTTACTTCTTCTATGAGAAGCAATCCTATAATCTTATAATTCAGCGAACAAGAAACTAAGTTATTAGAAACAATCCACAGATTAATAACTGGAAATCGACCACGCTGGTTTTACTATAATGCTATTCACAGACCCTGGGCCGAAGGCCACCTTTGGCCTGATGGTATCCTGGTCAGTCAATAACAAGTTAGCAGCTATCGACTGACTGTCTATTTAATGAACAACTCTGTGCTGCTGATGACGGAATGGCGAGGAGAGGGCGGTGGGGGCGGGACCAGAGAAAGATGTCAGGACACAATGAAAGGAGAGAGGAGCCTTGGAGGACAGGATCCCAGGGTGACCTTGACTAACTCATCCATGAGCATGATAAAGTGAGTTACAGCGCAGCTAGGGCCACACTGAGAATCCCCGGCTTGAACAAAACAAAACAAAACAAAACAAAACAAAACAAAACAAAACAAAACAAAACACCACAAAGGAAAGGAAAGCAAAAGAAAGGAGAGGTCTTCTGGCCTTCATATGTCCAACATACATGCACGCATATATACACACACACACCCAATGAGCAATTATCCAATGCACTTTAATTTACCATTAAGGCTTATTGATAACTATAAGGTGAGGGGACACAGATAAGACCCAGATGACAGCAATGGTCACCGGAAATGCTTTGGGACACGTCCACCCCATCACACACACACAAGGACTACCTGGTCATGAGAAATAACGTATGCTTATCTGCTTGAACACAGAGAGCTCCTTGGAGCATAGAGGAGCACCTGGAGACATCTGTCAGCCCAGCGGTACTAACTGGCCTCAACAGTCCTGAGATCTCGACCCCATCCCCTCTGCACGGAAACTGACCCGGGGACTCAGGATCCAGGTCAAACCAACTGGGTGCAATCACACTCCATCCAGGGCTTCAGCCTGAAAACCGGCTTCTTTTCAGGATGGGCGGAGACCAGGGAAGCTCACTGGCTCTGGCAATGATAGTGCACGGTCCTGGAACAAGGGACTAGGAGATCATACCTCAGGAAGGGGCCAACAGTCAAGGAGAAAACCTGGGTTGGGGCCTCTTGTTAAACCCCCAGATAAAGCCTTACCCAATACATGGATGTTCACAATTAATCTTGACTGGCAATTAGATGGGATTTAGAATTACCAGGGAACCAAACCTCTGGGGAACACCTCTGCGAGATTATCTAGACTCGCCTAATTGAGATGGGAAGACCCATCCTTTTGGGAATTGCAGTTCCAAGGGCTGGGGCCCTGGACTGAACACAATGAGCATAGCTTCCGTCTTGCTAGGCTTTCCAACTTCGGTGCCTCCTGCTCCTGCTCCCGGGCTTTCCCGATCACGGTGAACTACCCTCGAACCGTGAGCCAAAGTAAACCCTTCCTCCCTAAGGTCACTTCCGTCTGATATTTTGTTACGGGATCAAGAAAAATTATTATTCCGGGTAGCTACTCCTAAATGCCTTAGTCTCAGGATCCAATAAATCTACTGCTGGTCAGTATCGGTTTGGGTCGATTATCAAGTAATCTGACACGTAGCTGACAGAAAGCAGGAGAGAACCTGGTAAGGCTTTAAGCTTGTCTGGCTCCTCACCACACCCCTGTGCCTCCAGAAAGGATCTGCTGGAAGGAGATGGGGGTGGTAAGGGACTCAGAGAGGGACAAAAAGGAGAAGGGCAATCACAGGTAATCAAACAGGGCATTATGGGGCTTGTCTTGGTTTGCTTCTTATCTTCTAAGACCAGAGAGGGCCACGGGGCTTGAGTGGGGAGATCCTTAATGACAAACTGAAAAACAAAACAAAACAAAACAAACAAAAAAACCCCCGAGAGCTTCCCCCACCCAATCCCGAGCCTGCATAAATCCTTTGAGTGTTTACTGATTCCCTTTTATGGACATAGCTGAAGAGACCAGAGCAACAATACCAGGAGACGCTGATCTATTTTATATCGTTAAAAAAAAAATTTACTCAGGGTCTTCGGTACCGAGCTCATGCTCAAATTAAGTTCGGCAGAAATCTAATTTGAGATGAGTAATATAATTTGGCTACTGCAATTAAAAGTGGTGCAGTATTTGTGTTTTAAAGGAAAACCATGTTAGATCTGTCTAATCTAATCAGATGAGTATCTGAGCTAGAGGATATTATATCTGGAGCCGACAGATCCTACGCTGATTTCTTACCTAATCACGTGGGAGACTGGAGGGCTAACCTCTCCTCTGAGCAGGTCGGTACCAGCAGTGAGTGCCAAGAGAACGGAGCTGCCCAGCCTGGAATGCACGCGCCCGCCACATCACCTCAAACCCACGACATTCCTCACACGAGCAAAACTGAGGCCTTGAATGGACAAGCGACTCGCTCTCACCCTCAGAACTGCAGCTCAGTTCTCCACACCCCAGGGTGTTGTGCCGCCAGCACATGTGTTCTTTGTCAGAGGTGTGTAAACAGATGTGGGGGCTGGAGATGGAGCTCGGACGTGCTTGGCTATCGTGCAAGAGGCCCTGGTTCCCAGCCGAGCAGTACAGTGTTACGTGGGTGCTTGGCACGCAGGAAGTGGAGGATCAGGGGGACGGGGTCATCCTCTTCGCAGCAAGCTCAAGGTCAGCCCGGCTACGTGACGCTCTGTCTCAACAACACATGCGCTGCTGTAGGGCTGGAGTTGTTCTTGCTGTCCACTTAGCAGGACATAGAGCTATCAGGTGCTGCCTGCCAATCTCTCTGTCCCCTTTAATGTTCTGAGGAATGACAAGATGTTGGTCTCACAATGTGTATGTATATGTGTGTGTGTGTGTGTGTGTGTGTGTGTGTGTGTGTGTGAGAGAGAGAGAGAGAGAGAGAGAGAGTGTATACATATATGTACACACACATATACATATATATGTATTTTGAGAGCCCACGTACGGCAAGCTGGCCCTGAAATTTTGTACATGCAGGAGGCTGACCTTAAACTTCTGATCCCCCTGCTTCCGCATTCCAAATGCTGAGGCTACAGGCTCGTCCCACTCTTCCCCGACTATTCTTAATGACTTCTCTAATCACCCTTAAACCAGAGTTCATGAAACTTGACATTGAGCACATTCCAAGCACATGATGGTCAGAAACCCCAATGTGTTTTACTTTTGGAAAAGCTGTAAGCCTTAAGGAGTTCTAAATGTCACGGGATGTGACATCACGTGTCACGGTCTCAATGTACTTTGATCTACAAAAATTAGATTATAATGGAAAAAAAAACAAGATAAAATATCTGCACTATATCAACCTAATACACAGCTGGAAAAAAAAAACCCTTTTATGCTGGGTGAGGGGAAGTGGTGGTTTGAATGTGCTTGGCCCAGGGAGTGGCACTATTAGGAGGTGTGGCCTGTTGGAGGAGGTGTGTCACTGTGGGGGTGGCCTTCGAAGAGCTATGCTCAAGCTCTGGCTAGTGTGGAAGAAAGAGTCTGCTCCTGGCTGCCTTCAGATTAAGACGCAGAATTCTTAGCTGCTTCTCCAGCACCATGCCTGTCCGGGCACACCTCGCTTCCCGCCATAACGACAACTGAACTCTGAACCTGTCAGCCAGCCCTAATTACATGTTGTCCTTTATAAGGCTTGCCTTAGTCATGGTGTCTCTTCAGAGCACTGAAACCCTACGACATAAGATGAGACACTCCGAAATAAAAATAATGAGACGGTACACCAAGAGGCAACTTACACAGACGCGCGTGCACACCGCTGACAGCATCATGAATGAATGTTGACGCTCATCAGCAGTGAACGCGGAGGCCTGAACACGGCAACGTCGTTTTCAACTATGAAATCAGCAAAAACTGGAAACGCTGCAATGCCCAGTGCAGTGGAGAACACTCCCAAACTCCATTCCTCAGACACTGCTGATGGGGTGTATGTCAGCCTGCCTTTCCGAATGTCCATCTGGTTACCTACAACAGCACTCCACCAGAGCACTCCTAAGAACGCACCCAGGAGGAAGACTCAGGCACATAGCAAGATTTATGCACAAGGACATTTATAGAAACGGTGCTCATAATAATAAAAACCTAACTGCACCACAATAGAAAAAATGTTTGAATGAATTCTGGCATTCCCGTACTGATACACAGGCCATCAAGACTCATGTTTTAGGAAGCAACCTAAACGCTCACTGAAAAACCAAGCCAAAATTTTAAATTCTGAATTAAGTGATTCCATTTCATAAAGAAACATACATATCAGGCATAGAAGGGTGAGAGGTGGCAGCCTGGGCTAAGTGTGCAGCAAACACAAGCACCTGGTCAGTCAGGGACTACAACTCCCAGCAGCACTTGCACCCAGGTGATGTCTATTCCCACACGAAGGCACTGGGGTGGAGTGAAGGATAGCTAAGGTGGTTAGAAAGTAGATTGTCTCCATGCTCTCATCTCCTTGATAGACTCAGCGGATTTCAAGGTCCCAGAAAAGGGATAAGTCTGGGTCCCTAATGAGGGAGCGACTGCTCGTCCGTCGCGCATGGTGAGGTCAGCGGACAATTCGCAGGAGTCACTTTCTCCTTCTACCTTGGGGTCCTGGATTGAATTCAGAGAATCTGGCTTGGCGGCCAGTGCCTCGACCCACAGGCCGTTCCTCTGTGCCTACCTCAAGTAGGATCCTCGCAAGAGTTATATTTTCCTTTTTAGTAATCTTTTATATCGTTAAGTTAGTACACAAAGCGATGATGGGGTTCGTTATGACATGCTGGCACATTCATGCTGCTGCACTTCCTTCATTCTATTCACCCCTTCCTGCACCCCCTCTTTCTGGTTCCCCTTCCACCCCCCACAAATGGTCCCTCTCTCTGTTTTTATGTTACGGTGTCTTCCATGACTCTCGTCTTTCTCTCCCTCTGCTTCCTGTGATATTTTCTTTCCTCCTGCAGTTTTCTTCCTATGTTTAAAAGTATTTGTGTGTGTGTGTGTGTGTGTGTGTGTGTGTGTGTGTGTGTGCGTGCAAGCATACACATGCCTGTATGTGTGCGTGCACGTCTTTGGGCATATAGAGGCCAGAGGTCACCATCACATGCTCTCCTCAACTGCTCCCCACGTCGTTTTTTGAGACAGGGTCTCTCACTGAGCCCCCCACCCCACCCCCAATCCCCCTACGCCCTGAGCTGAGCAGCTGGCTAGGCTGGCCGGCCAGCAAACCGCCCTGGAACGCTGTCCTCTCTGCCTCCCACTGCTCTGGAGATCGGAACCCAGGTTCTCGGGTCTGCACAGCAACCGCTGTGCCCACTGGGCTGTCTGTCCTGCCTCTGCACGTTTTCGTCTCATGGATGTTTCACTCGGGCCAGAGAATTATCACAGACTGTCTTCCTCCCCCTCTTTCCTGTGACATTTATTTACTGAAGAAATTCAGGTCACACGTCCCGTGGAACTTCCTGATGGCATCCCTGTGGCGGTCTCTTAACATGTCCCCTTTCCCCGCTTTGCCTTTAAGCTGCTCTCTTTGTTTTCCCAAGAATATTTCAGGTCAGTCTTAGTATTTTTATAGCCAGACCAAAACCAATAAAGTGTAACAAAAAAAGGGGCTCCCAGGAGTTCAGGCCTCCCTAACTCACCTAGTCTATCTACTCTTTAAACCTCAGCTCTGTGGGCCTTTCTGAATGCAGCCATGGTTTATGCTTTCTCAAACCAGGAAGGTGCGGTGGTACCTGCAGGCTAATTCGTTCTTCCAAACACATTGCTTCCGCCTGCATCCCTCCTTCTCCCATCTCCCTCCCCCCCTCTCTCTCTTATCACTTCTTTACTTCTTTTTCCTCAGACAGGATCTCAGGGTCTTAGAGAGGAAAAGGGCAGGAGCTGGTCACTGAGTAAACTGATTAGGGTACAAGCACAAGGACCCTGGGTAGCCTTCAACCCTCTGTAGCAGAGGCTAGACTTTTACTCCTGATCCTTCTCCTGAGGGCTACGGGAAGTGGAGACAGGAGGATCACTTTGGGCTCCTCAGTTGCCAACTCCGGGTTCAATGATAGACCTTTGTTTCAAAAGAGTAAGGCAGACAGACAGAGCAGGACACCTGATACCTTGTGTGCACACTGACACACACACACACACACACACACACACACACACACACACTCCAAAAGAAGTATGAATGAATAATATTGCTTTTCATACCTACACTGAAATAGCAGCAAAATCAGAGCTAACCATTTAAGACATCTTTTGGGGACTGGAGAGACGGCATAGCGATTAAGGGCATGTATGACAGCTATTCTTGCTTGTCAGGTTGACTATAGCTGGAATTACCTAAAAACAAAAACAAAAACAAAAACAAAAACAAAAACAAACCACCCCAAAATGGAGGTGGAAGCCCATTAGGGATTTTTATTTAATGTGAAGCAGGAAGGCGCACTTTTAATCCAGCTCTTTGGGGCAGAAGACCCACATCTAATCTAGGCCACACCCTATGCAGGATGTCTGTCTAAGGGCACAGAAGAAGGAAGCTTTTGCTTTCCTGACTGCTCTGCTCTCGAGCTTACTGGCAAGTCCATTTCTTCATGGGCGGGAGCCTACTTCTTTAGAATCCCAGCATATATCGAAGACCAGCTGAGACCAGCATTGTAGACAGAACAATTACTGGATTCTTGGGCCTTCTGAACATAGGCGGCCATTGTTGGATTAGCTGTATCATGTGTGTGTATATGTGTGTGTTTATATCAGCATATAGTATGTTTATATAATACACATAATATTTATTATATAGTATATATTTATACGTAATATATATCTAAAGAGGGATTCATTCTATAAGTTCTGTTACTTTAGAGAACCCTTATACAGAAAACTTGCTGCTTTTGCAGAAGGCCTGTGTTCGATTCCCAGCACCCACATTGGGTGCTCACAACCACTTGTAAGTCCAGTTCTAGGAATCAGACACCCACTGATGGCTTCCAAGAGTGTGTCCACCCTTGCTGCACACATACATTCAGGTATACACAGATACATTCACATAAAATAAGTAAAATCTTTTTAAAAAGAGGTATTTGTCTAACATGAAAATATGATTTTGATGGTGTTTGAGTTTTCACCTTTTTATCACACTGACTTTGAGAGTTTGCACCCGCTTGCCTAGCGTTGCTTTTGGTTGTCCACCTAGCCATGCACCCGACAACTTTCTTGTGTTTTGGTTTTAACTGAGACCAGTTTCATTACGAAGCTAATGCTGGCTGTCATGCTACTTCCTGGCTTCATTTCCATGGTGTTTTCCATGAAGGAACAAAAGCCCCCTTTCCCTGTAGCCCCAATAACCACTGTTTTCTTTTCAGAACGAGTTTCCTTTCTAAGCAATATTCAATTCATAGATTTTCTATGCCGCTACATGCTGCCTCTACTAGTCTGATTCATCACTAATTCATTTTGGTGAAGCCAAGATGATGTCTTACAAATTGCTAACAAGGTATCCAAATTATTTATTGAATAATCTATTGATTTTCAATGACTGATTTGTGATTTATTAAATTGTTTACTCAAGGGTTTTATTCCAGAACAACCTGCCTCGTCTGTTCTCCCAGTGACAGGGGCGCTGGGGCCTTTAATTAGAAAGGGTTTATACTGGACTTCACATGTTGATTAAAAAGTGTGCATGTGCATGTGTGTGTGGGTCTCCATGTGTATGTCTGTGTGTGATCTGTGTGTGTGTATGTGTTCCTGTGTCTATGTCTGAGTGTGTGTGTGTGTGTGTGTGTGTGTGTGTGTGTGTGTGCCTGCACTAGGTGTTGAGTCTCTTCCTCTACTTCTCTTAACCTTAGTTTTTAAGACAGGGTCTCTCCCTGACCCTGCAGATCACTGTCTCAGCTAAGCTGGCTGGCCTGAGGGCCTCCAGGACCCACCTGTCTCCACCTCTCACCTCTAGGGTCACAGATGTGTGGCCACGCCCAGCTCCTTCACAGACACAGTTCCGCGTGCTCATGCAGGAAAGACTTCACCCACTAACTGTCATCTGCCCAGACCCCCACACAGCGTCTTAGAATCTGGCAGCACTCTACAGATTAATGGCCTTGGATATCCTCAGCTACTTATTTCCCCAAGCAGAGTTAGCACCCTCTTGGGATGTCTAAAGCATCCTGGTATGACTTTGAGAGGGATGGCAGTGGGGTGTGGAAGCAATTTCTGAAATCTCCAAACCCTTCCCCTTCATTCTGCCGCCCAGAGCAGGGGTTTCAGTTGAGCTTTTAAGTCCCCTTGGGCTGCACGTAAACAGTCTGGAATGAGTGGAAACCCAGGCGGTGTGATGGCTAATCTTGGTTTGCCAACTGGACCACCTCTGGAATCAACTAAAACCCAAGCAGCTGGGCACACCCGCGAGGGATGTCCGACGGGGTCGCCTGAGGTAGACACACTCCCCTGAAATCTGGGACACATCTGGATGGGAGCGAGTAAGCTTTGTCTTTCGCCTGCTTGCCCTTCTCAAGGGCAAGTTTATCTACCCTGTGGCGGGAGCATTCACTGGATGGTATCAGGACCTCCATCTTTGGGAATCTAATGTAAACTGAAGACCAGCTGAGACAGCCTTCCTTGTGGACTGCGGAACAGGAATCTTGGCCTTTTTGGTAGGAGACAGCCATTGTCGGACTGACTGGATCACAGCTTCTGAGCCTCTACAATAAGTCCCCATGCGTATTCATTTCATCAGTGCTGTTCCTCTAGAGAACCCCGAGGAATACCACAGGGTCTCACAGTGTCACCCTGGCTGGCTCAGAACTCTCTATGTCTATCAGGCTGACCTCCAACTCAGAGATGTACATCCCGAGCGCTGGGAGTAAAAGGGTGCACACAGCGGGCTCTCGTTCTCTCTGTGATATTTATTCTCCGGGGTATTGTTCTCTGACTCTCCCGCTGCTAAAATGTAAAGAAACAACGCTTAAGAGCCCCAGTCCCGTCTTGATCTCATTAGCCAAGGACACCCTCGGTGTTTCCTCAGGAGGAAGAATGCCAGCGCCCGTGCCATCCATCTTCGTACCCAGGGAATGCACAGCTTCCCTTCGGAGCAGTCCACAAAAGCGTAGAAGCTGAGCTGGCGGGATGCAGCTCAGTGCACAGCAGCTGCCCACAGGGCTCAGTCCCCGACAACAGCAACAAGAAACGAGAAGTTCAAAGCTGCAGAGGACACTCCGTGGCTGAGAGCACGTTCTTTCATACTGCTCTTTCGGAGGACCCATATGCGGTGGCAAACAACCGCCTGTAACTCAACTCCAGGGGATCTGGCGCCCTCTTCTGACCTCCACAGGCACCTGCACTCATGTGCACAGTCCCACATAGAGAAACACACAATTAACAATTAAACAATCAAATTAAAAATGAAATAATAAGTCTTTCTTGAAAAGTTAGAAGTTCAGTTGATTGATTGAAAGGCCAGCCCGTGAGAGGGCTGCCAACCCTGACGAACTGAGTTCAATCCCTGACACACACAGGGTGGAAGGAGAGAACTGACTCCTGCAGGGTGTCCTCTGACCTCCACACATATTCCTTGATAGGCATGTGCCCACACACATACACACATATAAGTAAATAAACATAATAAAAATAAAATGCTATTAAGGTCTTAGGGTTTCCATTGCTGTGAAGAGACACCATGACCAAGGCAACTTTACATAAAGGACAACATTTAATTGGGAATGGCTTACACTTTCAGAGGTTTGGCCCATTGTCATCAAGTTCAAGAATCCTGGCAGTGTCCAGGCAGACATGGCGCTAGAGAAGGAGCTGTGACTTCTACATCTTAACCTTAAGGCAACCAGGAGAGGCCTGTCTTCTAGACAGCTAGGAGGAAGACTTAAAGCCCACCCCCACAGTGACACACTTCCTCCAACACAGCCACACCAACTTCAACAGGGCTACACTTCCTAATAGTGCCACTCTGTTTTATGTAACCAATGTATGTGAAAATCACGGAAGTGTGTGTGTGTGTGTATGTGTGTGTGTGTGTGTGTGTGTGTGTGTTTATGTTGTGTATATATGACACCAGGCCTGCACTGCAGAGATATGGTCTCACTAGGCTACAGCAGGATGCATACATATTCCACTGTTGAAATCCACTTGCTAAAACTTTTATCTATGATACTCACATTCGGAAGTGAGATGGTATAGCAGTTCCTCCTGGAGACTTGCCAGGTTTTGCTTTATATATATCATGTTCATATTTGCTTGGAGAGAAAAAATTATCTGGAAGTTTTCCATTTTTTCCCTCCTAGATCCCAGAACAGATTAGGTAGCACAGGACTTGTCTGTTTCGTGAAGGGTTAGAGGGTTTTCTAAGGCCCTTTCCAGTTGTATAGTATTCTGCCTGGCACTGGTGTGTGTGTGTGTGTGTGTGTGTGTGTGTGTGTGTGTGTTGTATGTATGCATGTACGTGTATGTGGTATTGGTCCTTGTGGATATTACTATGTGTTTCAGGATTTTCCCTGTCCAGTCACATTAGGGCAGGGAAAAGGAAGGCAGGGCTAAGAGTTGCAGAGACAGAGAGTGTCTCAGAGTAGGAGGAACCAAGATGGAGGCAGACAGACAGGGAGAAGATTCTGATCCCTCGTGGCGTTAAACAGCCACAAGTAGGTATGATTTTACAAGGTTAGAAATACTGAGATGAAGCTTTTATCATTATAAAATCTCCTCTGAAATTATTGTATTGACATCTTATACATGTGATTTTATTGATATATGAATCTGATTGGTTAATTAAGATTTAAGAGTCTTGATTCTACCAGGTAATTATGTGCTGAGATGGCTGACCATGGGGTGTGTGGGCATTGCGTGGTAGTTAGAAGAACTGGGAGGGGGGGAGGCTGGGGAGGGGATGGCCTGTAGGAGAGATGGCCCAGTAGGAACCCTGTGGTCTGACGTGGCCAGAGAATTGGCGGGTTCGTTGTTTTTTTTGTTTTGTTTTGTTTTGTTTTGTTTTGTTTTTTAATATTTCCCACAACAACGATAACTATGCTTGTATACATTTAAAATAACAGGACAGCAGAGATGACTCAACAATTAATTGTATGTTGTTCTTGCAGGGCACATACTTGGGCAGCTCACAACTTCTGGAACTCCAGCTCCTGGGGATTCAATGCCCTCTGCTGGCCTCTTAGGACGTCGTCACACACACACAGATACACACACACACACACACACACACACACACACACATTTAAAAAAATCTTAAAAAGGAAAAACCAGACATGTAAGATAACTAGTCCTTTGAGGGCATGGGCTATGCCACCAGGGGGCCATGGGATTGCTGAGGTGGAACACGCTCAAACTCCGGGAATCTCAGAGATCTGAGGCGTCAGGAGCACACCTTCCACTGAGGTGACTGCTGGCTGCTAGTCACACCACAGCACCTGGGGAGTCTCTCCGTGCTAATGAGGCACCCCGACAGCTTCAGCCAATGGCCTTCCCTTCTTGGATATTTTCACGTCCTTCCCCCAAATTAGATAATCCCTGGTTGACCCTGAACAAAGGGTACGTCTCCAAATCCAGGTCCAATAAAGGAATACGAACAAGCTAAGATGGTCTCAGAGAGCTGCCCCGTTAAAGATGGACACGGGGAAGCCCTGTGCCAAAATGAGCCGGAGCACCGGGGCTCCAGAAAAAGGCCGCCTCTCTCTTCTCCAGCCCCTGTGGTACCTAGCACTCACTCCCAACCCGACCAGGGTCCTACTCCTCCACGCTCCCATCTCCCCTTCTGCCTTGGTGGGAGACATAGACTGCTGAGCCCTGTCCCAGATATCCTGTCCTTCCAGAGCCGGTATAACAGCGGCGCCCCTCCCCCCGCCCCCCATCACCCCCCCTCGCACCAGATGAGAGGTGGAACCCTGGACCACAGTCCCTAACAAAATGGCTCTGTTATAATGCACAGCCTTCCTTTCTCCCCATAACCAATAGTAAATGCCCCGGAAGTAGTGTTAAGAAGAAATCACATTCCAAGGCTTGGGTTCCCAAGAGTTTCCCTTTTAGGAGCACATAAAGGAGGGCACAGGAGGAGCTCAGAGAGCGCCGGGCATTCACACGGGGCTGAGTGTGTCAGCCGCGCCTTCAGCAGGTGAATGAGGAGCCTCGCCCGGCAGCCCTCTGAATCTACACAAAGATCTTCCACGTGCCCACTCAGTGGGCATCTCAGCTGTACCACAGAGGAGAATTTTTGCTGCAGGGTCCCTGGATCCTCTTGAGGATGCTTCAAGGGGGACGCGAATGAAGATTCTAAACCCGAGACTGAATTTTTACACCTCCCATTCCTGTGTCAAAGCTCTCGGAACTTCAGAAAGAAGCCATCGCGAGGCAAGACCTTTGGCAGTTAATTAGATTTAGATGAGATCCCGAGAGCGGGGTCCCTGTGATGGGATTAGTAACCATTAAGAAGAGGGAGACACCTCAAAATCCTTCCTTTCTCCAACAGCACCCAAAGAGATCATCGAGATGGAAGTCACCCACGAGCTAAGAGGAAAACACAGGCAGGAGAATTCCTTGCAGACATGTTGATATCAGATTTCCCAAACTCAAAAAAAAAAAAAAAAAAAAAAAAAGGCAATGAAGGGAGAGAAAGGGAGAGAAAGGGTTAGCCCATCGCCCATCACTGCAGGGGAAGCCACAGTGGCTGGCACTGAAAACAGCTGGTCACATCACCGCCACACCGTAATCGAGGCAGAGAAAGGTAACAGCATGCGTGCTGGCCTGCCTATGCCCAGCAGCCTTATTTCTTATTCTTACACAATTTGGGACTGCTTGCCTACAGAATGGTAGGGTTGAATCTTCCCACATCCGTCAACTTAATCAAAAGAGTTCCCCATAGACATTTCCACAGGCTAACCCAATATAAACAATAGGACAGCTCATTGAAGTCCCCCCCCCACCCCCCGGGGGAATTCCAGGTTGTGTCAAGTTGCCAGTTAAAGCTACCCATCCCTGTGGTATACCAGGCAGAACCATAGATGTGATGTCAGAACTTGAGAAGGCACCTCTAAACTCACGTCCCTCCTGAAAGGGGACCCATGAAACACCAGGGATCATGAGCCGCTAGCAGCGGCTGAGCCTTTGCCAGCCAGCGTGTGAACCAGCAGGACAGTTCAGCGTGAAGGCAGAATCCTTGGGACCCCCTCTGGTTTCTGGGCCCCAGGACTTCATTCCTTCTACTGTACCTGGGTGCCAGCAACTTTCTCTTCCCTGTCAACAGGACAGGGGAGTTGCTTCAGTGCCAGCTATGGTCACCCAGGTATGGTCACAACCCCTGGGTAGAAGGTGCTTGTGGCTAAGCCAGCCGAGCATGCCTGTGTGTCAAAGCAGAAGGAAGAACATTACTGTATCTGTTCTGGATGTCCAGGGTGGGGGGCTGGGTTATTTTTTATTTTCACGTTTGTATGTTGTGCCATGTGCATAGGTGATTGTGCACATGTGTATGCATGGATCATCAAACATGTCTGGTATTTTACATGGGTTCTGAACTCCGGCCCTTGGGTTTGTATAACAAGCACTTTTAGCAATGCAGCACCACACCCACACCCACACCCGGCCCTTACGTTTTGGAGTTTGGGGTTTTATTCATTTATTATTGCCATGGTACACACAGGGGAGTCGAGGGCGATGTCCTTCCATGGAGCTCCGAGAGAGAAACCCATCTTGCTGGCCCCTGCTTGGGGACGTTTAATGTCTCTAAGACACATCTTTAGATATAATAAGGGCTGAAGAGATGGCTCAGGTGTCATAATCATGAGGACCTGAGTTCAAATCCCCGGCACCCATGCGGAAAGGCAGGGCATGGCTGGGTGTGCCTGCAATCCAGCACTGGGGTGGGAGAGACAGGAGGGTCCTTAGAGCTTATGGGGCAGTTAGTCTTGCTGAATCTGTGGGTTCCAGGTTCAGTGACAGATCCTATCCCAATAAACAAGGAGAGAGCAATCTGGGAAGACTTGCTCAACCTCAATCCTAAAGTTTGTTTGCCTCTGATGCACACACACACACACACACACACACACTCACAGAGAGAGAGAGAGAGAGAGAGAGAGAGAGAGAGAGAGAGAGAGAGAGAGACAGCAAACAGACAGACAGGGAGTGGGAGAGAGACAGGAAGTGGAAAAGAGGGAGGAGAGAAAGGGTGGAACAGAGGGAGAGAGAGGGAGGGAGAGAGGGAAGAGAGAGAGAGACAGACAGACAGACGGAGTGGAAGAGAGACAGACAGGAGGCGGAAGAGAGGGAGGGAGAGGGAGAGGGAGAGGGAGAGGGAGAGGGAGAGGGAGAGGGAGAGGGAGAGGGAGAGGGAGAGGGAGAGGGAGAGGGAGAGGGAGAGGGAGAGGGAGAGGGAGAGGGAGAGAGCTGGTGTATGTGAGTACATGCTCCAGAGAACATGTACAGGTCAGAAAATCACCTTTTGCATTATCTGAGACAGGGTCTCCAAGAAGCTATATGCACCAGGCTACCTGGCCTGTGGAGCTTCTGGGGACACGCCTGCTTTCACCTCCATCATGCCTGAGGAGCACTGGGATCCTGGGAAAGCGCTACAGCATTGCCTTCTACATGTGGTGCTGGGAATTCCAATCCAGTTTCTCATGGCTGCCCACTGAGGCCGCCCAGGCCCTTTGGGAGGTAGCTTAGTTACAGGAGCTTACACTGGCCAGAGACTGCCTGCTGGCTGCTGCTGCTTATGGTGGACGCATCCCTTCCTTTTTCGGGGGTGGGGTGGGGTGGGGAACCTTCAAATAAAGCCCATCTGAGAACCCATACACACACTTTCCCATCCACGGGGCCATACTGTTGAACTGAGGGCCGAGACAATTCGAAGGGGGATTTTCCTTCTCCGAAATCACATTAAGGATGAAATACTGGGCAAGCAGAAGCTGTGGGCATGCCTTTTCATTTGACCTACTTAAGCATTTCAGGCTCCTTCCTTCCCTCCGACAGCGTTATAAACTGAGCATCGGAAGTTAATGTCTGGCGAGAGAACGTCTCCTCTCGAAAATGAATTGGATTTATCAAAACATTGGTGGGGAGTGAATTTCCCCACAACCGTAACCTTTACATTCAGTCGAGATGTGACTATAAAGACCTCCTGGTCTCTAAGCACGGTTTCACAAGGCGTCATATTTTCCGTCCTGAGCAGCTCAGGTAACTCCCATCTCCAGGCGCCCCCCCCTCCTCCGGGCAGCGCCCACTTCGGGGTGGCTTGCAAGCTGATGCCGAAGAACACGGACAGCGTGATAGCCCTGGAGTGGGTTCTTGGTCACTCTCAGGTCCCCACAGAGCCCACCCCTCTGCACAACCTCTGACCCCTTCTTAATTCTGATTCTTAAATTCTTAATTCTGAAACTCAGGGGAGGTGCTACATCCGCTCTTCCCTTGGTTAATCTGGGAATCGCACATCGAGGCGCTCTAACTCTCTAGTATCTGATGTCAGCCTCGAAGATGGAAGTGTTCGCTTGGAACAGGGCTGACATTATCCATGGCTGCTGCCGCCGCCGCCTCCACTGCCAGCCGCCGCCTCCACCGCCAGCCACAGCCTTGTGTTCTGAGCACTGGGTCACCAGGTTGCGGCAGGACTTGAAGGCTGTGGGCTCTCTGGGGCCTTTGAAGGTTGGTCCTGACCCTAGTCCCGGTCAGCCCTTTCTGCTTTCTCTTCGACCACAAGTTCCCACCGCCATGAGTTCTGCCATCCCATCCCTGGGAGCCAAAATACACCCTTCTCGCTCATGTTGCTGCATGCAGTCTTTTATGTCAGTAACCAGAGAACCAACAGTCCGGTCCGGGCGGTCAGGAAACCCAGCTGAGCGGCTAGCCTGGAAAACCAGAGCCACGAAAAGTCCCTCATCCCTCTGGGTCCTCAGAACTGAAGAAAGGAGGGAAAATCAGATGTGGCAGGTGACGTTGGGCCATCGAGGACCCAAAGGTTTTTCAACAGGACTGAAATATCTGAGATACAGACTCAATGCTATCAAGTCTACAAACCCTTATTTTTCTGGGTATAACACCTACTCTTTAACTTAAAAATATACGCCGCATAAACTTTTCTATATTAATGTCCCTCCCCAAATACATTCTAATAAAACACTTTAATTTAAAAAAAATCCATAAACACTAAATATTTCAGTACGTTTATTTACCTTATCCCTAGGAGAGCTAACTAACCAGGGGCGGACAATTTATTTGGAGTGAAGGGAGTTAATTGGCTGGATTAAAGATGCACAGGAATGCAAGAAGGTGACAGAGTCCGAGATATATGACACTAATAAAAGTAACATTTATTGGCCAGCCACTGGGCTAAGCACTTGATTGGATTACCTCAGTAAAGCAGTTGCTATTTTTGTTCCCATTTTATAGACGTGGTTATAAATGAGAGGCTTCATTACAGCCATTTAATCTTCACCAGCCCAGAATTCCGAGTTCACTGTTTACTCTGGCTATAAAAAGGTTGAATTAACAAATTAGAAATGTGTTAAGGGGATTGAAGAAGGCATAGTTAGCTCACTGGATTGACGATCCGACCCCCACAGGCTTGCCGAAACCCTGATGTTCCCGGCTGCCAGTGGGACTTCCAGGGACAGCGCTGCTTACAAGCACACCGTGCGAACACTTTCTGGCCAGGAGCGGAGTCTGTGCTTGCCACGCAGGCGGAAGGACCCCAGCACTGGTCCAGGGTCTTTCTGTCACCCCTACCATTTGCATTTGCTCAGACTGTGACTTTCATTGGCTAAGATGCTTTTAGAGAAATGCAGAACAGGCTCCCAAGAATCACTTTGGAGAAGGGACGGGTGGCCCTGTCCAAACTATTTGAGTTCCTCGAATCTACTGTTTTGTTTCTGGTGGGGCTTTTTTTCTTTGTTTCGTTCTTTTTCTCTCACTATGTGAGCTGTCCTGGAACTCACTCTGAGAGCAGGCTGGCCTTGAACTCACAGAGATCCACCTGCCTCTGCCTCCCTGAGTGCTGGGATTAAAGGCATGTGCCACTATACCTGGTTTCCCTGAGTCTTTTTCTTAACTCTGAAAAGGACAAGATTTTTATTGTTCTTTCTGAACCTTCCAGTCCATGGTCCAAACTGCTGACCTAACTGTACAGTTTCACTCCCTCGAACATGAAACATTTTCTGCTCTGGTGCTGGGGACGGGACCCAGGGCCTCCAGCACACAAAGCAAGCCTCTCTGTGCTACCTCCCAAGAGTACATATGGCTTTGCCACTAAAACAGGAACTGCCCAGAGACCAGCATCCTCCAGCCTCGTCGGGCACTTTCCACCTGCTACTGAGGTCACGCTCCATCAACTACTTGGTTTGAACCTGTAGGCTCCAAGTTGTTTGTGAGCAGACCAACCTGGCTCCCGAGCCTGTGGATGACTGTCGGATGGGAGGGGGAGGGGATAGGGGGAGGACCTCATTCGTGATGTCATTTTCCTGGTTCTTCCTGTCTGCATCTCGCCGGGGAGCCTGTCCATTTAGAGTTCCCATTCAGACCCTCAGTACTCTCTTCTTTTGGACCAGGTCTGGAAACAGTTCCACGCCCCTGCTGGTGGGGGATGCCTCAAGCCTCCCTTACTAGATTTCCCTTGCCTTGCCATTATGCCATTATAAAGAATACTTCCAGCACAATCCTCCATTGCCCAGTTGCTACATGACAGAACCCCTGGGCACGACAGCATAAATACTGGATCAAGATCAGCCACAGTATAAGAGAAATGATGTAAGCAACTGAGTCCGCCAAAAGGAACACCTATCTATCTCAGTCAGTAGATAATAATAATCACCTAGTATCCCCAAATCCATGGTTCGCTCCCTAGTACCATATAAACTAGGGGTAGTGGGAGGGTAGAAGCCCATGAGCCTAGCACTTGGGAGGAAGAGGAAGGAAGATCGGAATTTCAAGGCATCCTCGCTACACAGGGAATCTGAGCTCCAAAGACCTTGTCTCAGAGCAACAAATCAAAACAGCAGCAAACAAAAAGCCAACACTGAGGGTGTGGTGAGGAACCTTCTCTTGCTGCACCCGGAGAGCAGCTTAAAGTTAAAGGTGGAGGTAGGGAGGCGGCCCAGAGGTTAAGAACATTTGCTGCGTCTGCACAGGACGTGGGTTTGGTTCCCAGCACCCACATGGTGGCTCACAACCCTCTGTCACTTCAGCTCTAGGGGATCTGATGCCCTCTTCTGACCTCCTCAGGTATGAAGTATACATGTGGTACACACACACACACACACACACACACACACACACACGCAAAATCCCCATACACAGAAGGCTCTGTTTGTACATAAAACCCTTCAGGGAACTCCTCTGAAAGGCCTAGCAAAGACTGATAGTCAGTCACATGCCTGCTTTCTAGAGGGAGAAAGAAATTTCTCATAAGCAAAGATGACAAACACTGGAGATGTTCAGGACCCTGGGGCTCCTGGGTCGGGGAGCAGGCTGAGCCGGCCACGCTGTGGACCAAGTCAGGAAACAGGATGGGATGAAATCTGATGTCCACCTCCTTCCCTGTTCTCCCAGCTCAGAAGGGGTCTCTGAAAGTCCAGGCTGGCCCTGAACTCACAATGACACCTTGAGAATAACCTTGAACTCCTGATCCTCCTGCCTCCACCACCAAGTGCCAAGATGGCGCTGCCACGCGCTGCTAGCTCCCTTTCTTCTCTTCATTCGGCCTGGCAGCACAGCTCTGGGCTGGCACCAGGCACAGTCAAAGCTGACCCTTCCCTCCTCAGATGTATACATCTCAGGAAATGTCTTCAGCAGCACTCCCACAAGTGTCTCCTAGCTGGTTCCGCATGGCATGGATCCGACGGCCATGGTTACCCAGCAGGGCACGGGGAGGTCGCTCCGCTGTGGCTCTCAGAACTCATATCACATCTGCCCTCAACTTCAGCTCTTCTGGCAGTTTATAATCATGTGAGCAAATCCCCCCCCACACACACACAAACACAAGTTTACCCAGAAATAAAAATAAAATCTTAAAGATTACCCACCAGAACTATAATTCCCCACCAACACATATCCTAGTCAACACAGTGCCTTCCGAATACCCAACTCGGTCCACAAACAAATGTTTACTCTTAGCTGTTTATAACTCTGAAAACACAGACAAGACAGGATGCGCTCGGCCCTACTCCAGATAATGCTGAAAACCCACATGCGCGTCCACTGACCATTGCCTAGAGATGATTTTCCCAGACCCTGTGGGAGTCCAGGGTCACAGTAACCCTTCTGCTTTTCCTGGGCGTTTCCCACAACGGCAGGCATCGGAGGAGGAACTGCAGACCCCGGCCCATCAAACACATGCTCTGATTACAAGACCCTGAGAGGAGATACCTGTTTCAGGATCGAGACCGCCGGGGACTCCTTCAGGGTCGCCTTGCTCCTCTGTCCTCCTCCTTCACCACCCTCTGGACCCGGAACCTGTAGAAGTAACCCAAACGACATGGTCAGGAAACCTGTCTCGGGCCAGGGCACAGGTAGCCATCATGAGGCTGGGGCTGGAGAGGAAGCCGGGGTAAGCTCGGATGGGCCATTCTGAGAGGGCCCAGAGCCTCTGTCGAGGAAGGGATCTGGGATAGGCCAGGACTTAGGCGAGGCAAGCATAACCTCCAACCCTACCTACTCCAGCCATGACCTCGATGTAAATGTAACTCTCGTGTTCCTGCCTCGGATCATCACTCTGTGGCTCACTACCTCGGTCCGCTAACCCAGGCCGAGCTCTGGAAGCTTCTAGCCTCTGTAAAATGTTATCTAAACCTAGGATGTTTTCAGCATCTGGGACTGACTGCTGGATGACCTCACCCTTCCTAGGCCCTTCTGAACTCTGCTGGCTGGGCTGCTCTGGCTCCGACTCCTCTCCACGCTGACTGACTCAGTCTGGCTTCTCTCAGCTTCTCCTGAATTGCTCTGCTCGGCCTCACGCTAACTCTGGCCATCTGTCCCAGTCTTCTGGCTCCTTCTCTGGCTCGTTCTATCTCCACCTGTGCCTCGCTTGTTCTCTCTTTGCAACCCGTCTCTGCACCACGGCCCCATGAAAGCGGCCTCCTCGGCTCGGCTCTCTTAAAGCAGCTTCCCTTTCCTCTCCCTCCTTGTGAAAGCTGGGCGGAGCCAATTCTGTCAAATCATTCTCTGATTCGTCACTTTGTCTGCCACTCAATCACTTTTAAACATGGGTGTTTCTTGCTACACACTAACTGTACCTTCATCGTTTGGGAATAAAGGTGTGTGCTAACGGTACGTCTGTAGTTCAGCCAGAGGAAGCAAAGGCCTGCGCTGAGCCACGCCTCAACTAGTAACAGTTTTGCTTTCCTTCATTAAATAACAGGACCTCAGGGTTCACAATGTGATCAAATATCCTGCAAGGCCCCCAGCCTAGGCTTTTCCCCTCAGGTTCCCCGTTTACTCCGCCAGTGACTGTCATCAGTATTAACTGTAACGCCCTTCTGAAGCTGGGCCACCTCTGCTGCCACTCCGACTTCAGCAGCTAGCGACACAGTCTCAGAGCAGTGACCAGCTCGCTGACAGAGCCGGAGCCTTGTGTTGTAGAAGCGGAGTGAGGTACATCGTAGGTAGGTGCCGGGAAACAGTTGAAAGATTTATCGTGGATCAAAGGAAGGAAGAGAACAGAGAACTATGAAGAGGGAAGTTGACACCAGTGTCAAAAGAAGTGGGGTTCAGAGTGATAAGAACTGATGTCCCATCGGTGTGCAACGGAGAGGCCCCCGGGAGGGAGGCCTTGGAGGGGCAGTTTCTACAGAAGGCAGGAGCCGCCTGCCGCACGCTCTACCAAGAGCCTATTCTGGGCCAGACCCACCTCTCACAGGCAACAGCAAGGGAACAAAGCCAGAAGATACTCATCTAACCTGTCCAGATGAAGGCCTGAGTTAACCCCGCCTACTGTGAGACGAACGGAACGGGCCGAGGTTCCAGGCACACAGTAGGCCAAGGGATCAGTGCGTGGGGAGGAGTTCTATGTCGGAAGAGGCCCATTTCTTCCTAGAGTAGAAGGAGACCAGCGTGGAGAAGGAGGCAGGGAGATAGGTCCAGGGAGCTCCTGGCCGAGAGGCTTTCTACAAGCAAATGTAGCCAGGCTGTCTGGGGTGAGGTTAGCAGACAGGGCGAGGTCACTGCGGGTAGAGGTGGTGTGGCCCACACCTCAGCCTGGTATTGCTCAGGCCTACCCTTAAGAAGCAGGCCTCCAGTCACAGCCCTAACTGGAGAGAGCCTCTGGGGCCTGCAACCCTGAGGTCCAGTTTCAGCTAGAGGCGACGGTTTTGGTTTGATAGAAATGCGAGCTGTACAGCTACAGGGTTCTGAGCCGTACAGACAGTGCGCCTTAAACTCAACGGCAGGGCAGCAAACAGCATGGTTCACGGAAGAGGTTTCGCTTCCCCAAGATTCTGACAGGAATTCCTCACGGCCCATTCCCTGATTCCAGCTGCTTACAAAAGCCATGGCTCTTATTATTAAGAAAGACACAATTTCTTTTTAAAAATACCTACTAAGAGCTGGGTCTGCCAGAAGTGGAAATCTTCGCACAACTGTCCTATGAAGCATTTGAGCCTTTTTTCCTTCACAGATTTTCACAGAGGGCAAAAAGTAGGTTTAAAGTAACTTGCTTAGAGTCTTTTAGGCACTTGAGTAACCCCCCTGGATTTAAACCTTCCTGGTTTAAGTCCTCAACATTTTCATTCTTATAATTCAACATGATTGAGGCTGGGGAGAGAGCAACCTGACTTTGGATCTTTGTGTGTGTGTGTGTGTGTGTGTGTGTAGGACACGCCATGTGCCAGTCAGAAGACAACCTCAGCTGTCAGCCCTCATCTACGCTGCAGATAGAGAACAGCAGGCTGGCTGAGTTGGGGTCTTCTGCGGATTGGTCCGTCTCACCTAAGGGCGTGCTGGGATTGACTACAGGTGCGTACCACCCCCCCACAGCTTTAAGTAACGTCTGGGAATCCTAAAGTACACGCATGCCACATACACAGAAAACCATCCAACATGATACATGCCTCCATGCTTAACAGCCAACAATCCCTTTTACTATGCACACATCCAGGTAAACCTTCACCTGGTACTATTTTAACTATCCTATTATTTATTCAACTGGTGTGGTTGGCTTACCATCCCAGAAAAAAAAAAATCAAAACTCCACAGCCAACCCTCCTTTGGAAGTGGTGCATGAGTCTTGTTTAGGCCTTGTTTCTGGGAGGTACTTTTACTCCACCTAATCCTTAATCCTACTCCCGCCCCTCCACAACGCCTCTTTCAGGACCCAGGAATGAGCACTTTACTTCATGATGTTCTGCCCTTTCTGAACATCTCCTGAGGCCCTGCTGAGGAAGATCTACAATCCATTGGTTTGCAGAGCCCTCTCTGGTCCCCCTCCCCCCAGGGCCTCACCTCACACAGCCCGTCTACCACCTCCTTTAAGCGTACTGCATCTAGCTTTTCCGGATGAGTGTTCTGTGTGCCCACATAGACTGTAACACTGTACATAAATATACACATCACCACCCTGGACAGTTACACTTTACTCAAGGACACTAGATATAGCTGAGGCCATGGCTCAGCAGTGTGAGCACTGGCTGCCCTTGCCAAGAACCCGGGTTCAGCTCCCGGCACCCCCATGGCAGCTCACAAGCATCTGAAACTCCAATTCCGGGGTATCTGACACCCTCCTCTGGCCTCCTAGGGCCCCAGACAGGCATGGAGTACACAGGCATACATGGAAGCAGAACATTTATACACATAAAATAAAAATACACAAATCTTCAAACACACACACACACACACACACACACACACACACACACACCAAAAAACAAAAACCCTGAGACTGTTTACTGTTGAACATTGTAGACTGGGGACTATCACCCACAGAGCAACTGTGACACTTATGAGATACAATTGCCAAGGACTTTGAGAAAGCAGAACTGAGAGAGAGGAAGGCAGGGCGGTGGCCTTCTAGAAGCAGGTACGTCTGCTTGCTAGTAGCCATCCCAAAAAGAAAGAAAAGGAGGAGGCAGCAGACTTAGGCTCTCCCCTCTCTGCCTTGTCCTGTCCCCCACGCCCCGACTCAAAGCCGCAGCACTCTTCTGCAGCTGCCTGTGCACCTGCCATCCAAGACATGCCAACGTCCCACCTTCCGCTTTCTTCAAAGGAAGCACTTCCCACGTGGCCAGGCTAGCTGAGAGAAGGCGCCGGTGGGCGCAGGAGTAGCCGGTGCCGGGTGCCCCTGGGCTGGAAGAAGATCGCCCCACATCCTGGAAATCAGATGCATGCAGCTTCAGTTTAGTCTGCATGGGCCACCAGGCGACCAAGCTGGGATCCGGAAGGCGTCAAGGGGAATTCATCTGGGAGCTATAAAAATCGGTCAAGTACTGAAGGACCGTCAAACCCTCCCACACAAACAACGGCAGCCCTGAACTGGAGAGAATCCGAAGGTGGTCAATGAGATACTATCTGCTAAGGTGTCTGGAAAGAAATCAAGATCTACCCAAGCCAGCAAAGGGGTGGCATGCTCCCCCTGACTTGGTTGAAGTAACAGGAACTCAGGAATCAAGGCCAGGGTGGATAACAAGGCCAGCCTGGTCACCCGGCCACTTCAACCTCTGGCTGCAAGCCTAGCTGCTTTGATCTGGTTCTGCATGAGTTAATGTGAGGCCTAAATAAAACAAGAAGTGTATAAATACATCCTTCACGGCATTACATAAGGGACCCACTTCGTGTTGCTCCCCTCCCAGTCTTCTGTCCTCTCAGCAGCCACTCATAGACACAAACCACCGAGCACTTCCTGGTGAGGTCTGCAAAGGAGAAGGCAGCGAGGGGGGACACACAGGCCAGCCCAGGACAGGTACTGGAGGAGCTCCAGACCTTAGGGAGACCCAGGGTTGCCTGGTGGCCTCACACAGACCTGAACAGGAAGTTTCTGAGAAGCATAGAAAGAAAGCAGGAAGAGGCTGGGGATTAGCCTCGTGGCAGGAGTGCACAGCTAGTGTGCACGAAGCCCTGGGTCCCATCCCCAGCACCAAATAAACTGGACGTGACTGCACGCGCCTATAATCCCAGTGCCCTGGATCCAGAAGCAGAGGCAGGGTAGCCCAGTTGTAAAGGCGGTCATGTGACCACTCGGCCTGCCAAGGCTTACAGTCACTACCCCCTTGCAGCTCCCCCACTCCCTACCCAAGTAAGGTTCCTTTTTTTTAAAAAAAGAAAAAAAATAAAATAAAATAATGACTCATTTAGGAAGAGACAAAAACCAAAAACTTCAATGGTAAAGATAAAAAAGTACCAAACTCTTTAAACACCTCCCACTCCTGCAGACTTGATATCGGATCAGCCTCCCCACTCTGACCATACTAGTTTGGAACTGACGGTACACACAATTCTTCTAGCAAAAACACTGCCAGTAATACCTCCACTCTCAATGTCTTGGGTTTTCATTACAGATGAAGACGGCCCCAGGCCTCCTGCCCATTATCTTTTGCAAAACAGCAAGCCAAAATTAAAGATTTGGGCTCAGTGGTTAATAGCACTGGCTACTCTTCCAGGGATGCAGGTTCAATTCTGAGCACCCGTAAGACAGCTCACAGCTGTCTGTAACTCCAGTTCTAGGGGATTCGACACCCTCACACAGACACAATGATAAAGAAAAAAAAAGTAAGTCAGTTAAAAAAAAATTAAAGATTCAAGCCCATGCTCTCAATGGGGTCAAAATCTCATCTGGATTCTGAGCTATTAAGGAAGGCTTTTGGCGTTAGACCAGGAGCCTAATGAGAATGACAATGGGTTTCCCAGGGGCTGGAGAGAAGGCGTGGTGGTTAAGAGGACCAGAATTTGGTCAGTGGCCTGTAACTGCACCTCCAAGGCAATCTGACACCCTCTTCTGGCCTCCACAGGTCATGTGCGTCCACGCCCATAGACCGCACACAGTACACGGAATTAAAATTAAGATACATCTTCCTAACAAAGAAGACCTCTTGGCATTAAGATGTTTACCTTTGCTCACGGTATTCAAGGGGAATACAATTATATAACATTTCAGATTACCTACCTACTGCATGAACTCCTGGGACATCTAAGTCAAATGAACCATTTAGATGTTGCAGAATTCGAGGTTCTCAACACTGACTCTATGTGGTTGTATTTCCTGAGTTCCCAGCTTCCCTGCCCCAGCATCTACCCTATATTTGGTTTGGAGTTGGGGACCGGGCAGCAGGGGTGGGTCTTTTTTTTTTTTAATGTTTATTTTTCTAGTTTTCCACGATTTTAATGTATGATAATGATTGAGGATTATTCAAACACAGATTTTTTTTTAAACTGTGATGGGAGATAGTTCAGTCTGTAGCACACTTGCCTTGTAAGCCTGAGGAGGACTTAAGTTTGGCAGAGCCTGTGTAAAAAACTGGGCGTGGTAGCAGAGACCGCAGTCCCAGGAATTGCAGGGTGGGAGATTAAGGGAGGATGCTCAGACCCTTGAGGACCATCTAGTCTGGCCTATGCAGTGGAACGCCAGGCCAGTCAGAGACACTAGATAAAAAGAAAAAGAAAAAAAATAGTAGGAGCCTGGGGACAAAGCCCACAGTTGTCCTCTGATCTCTGCATCCATATTATGCATGCATGTGTGCACATACAGATGTACATGCACATACATTAAAATATTTAAAGTAAGTTTAAAAGCTGCACTCTGGGCGCTGCTACTTGCCCTTGCTACTCTTAGAAAGGATGGAGATTTGGCTCCCAGCATGCATTTGGCACAACCACAGCTCATGACCATCCATAACTCCAGCTCTAGGTGATCCGATCCCCTCTTTTAGCCTCTAGGGGCACCATGCACATAGTGCACAGACATACATTCAGGCAAAGCACTCATACACATAAAATAAGACAGACTTTTAAAATAAATAAATAAATAAAATATCTAAAAATAATAATAAATTAAGGCAAGCTAGGGATGTGGTACAGGTGCAGAACACTTGCCTAGAATGCACAAGGCGCTCGGCTCCACCCCCGGAACCACAAAAATACTTACACGCACACACATGTGCATGCATACATACAGACATGTGTACACACATAGATGTGTGTGCACATGAAACAAAGCCCATGAAAGTTAAAAATAAGGAAAAGTCCAAAGTGGTACCAAAGACAAAATCAAAACCAAATTTGATATCAATACCTCCCACGTTAGCGCTGCTCGGGACCCGGGCATCGGGACCCAGGCATCGGGACCCGGGCATCCACCGACTTGACTTAAATGTAAGTGGGGTCACCACGGAGCTGCCGATCTTTCTCGCGGAGCATTTTACACTTATCTAGCAATTACTACGACCACTTCCTGACGCTGTGACTCACTCACCTTCTGCCTCCCCACCCGCCCCCGCCCCTGCCCCCGCCCCCCGCCCCCACCCGAGGAGGGAAGTGTGCAGACGACCCCCTCCGACCACCATCTTGCTCACCTGCATCCGCCCCTGCTTCTCAGAGTGGTGCCAGGCTCAGAAAGTCTCCATGCCTTCTTTCCCTACCTCCACACACACACCTTTTCTGAAAGTTCCTTCCGTCCCCACAAACTGCTTCCCAGTCCCTCCGACCCCTTCTCACAACCTGTGTTTGACATCTACCCAGGTTACAAGAGTCAAGACTACCCCACCTCACTCTGCTAAGCTTTTCAATCCGCCTTACCCTGTGCCTCCCTAACCGAGGGCAACCTGGCAGCAGCTGTAAATGGGGAACCAGCTTTGAGGCACAGGACTGTGGGGTAGAGGACAGAGGCAGGGTACGGGAGGTGTGTCCTTTTACTTTTGACATTTCAGCTTGAATTTGGAGCAAAGCAGTTGCTCGTCTGCTTGTTTGGTTGGTTTTAGTGGATAAAACCCAGGGGCCAGGGAGATGACACCGCTGGCACAGGTACCTCCTGGGATGCCTGGCAACACAAGTTGGGCCCCTGGCACCCAAGAGGTACAGCCAACCCCTGCAAGTTGTCTGAACGCCACACATGGACTGTGACGTGTTCGCCAGTACACACGAACACAAAATTTTAATTAATTAATTTAAAGGCCACAGACATAGAGGCACGGCTTATAAAATAAATGCACTGCTTTGTAAATGCAGAAAAATCTGTCCAGGAAGTTTCCATATACTAGTTCAACATGTAAGAGATACGGTGTGGGTTACAGGAGGCACAAACTGCCCTTCCCCCTTTCTTTGTAAACTTTATTACTCCTGACGGCTGGAGCATAGGAATCA
Organism: Apodemus agrarius; assembly: GCA_964023405.1. Lineage (NCBI taxonomy): Eukaryota > Metazoa > Chordata > Mammalia > Rodentia > Muridae > Apodemus > Apodemus agrarius. The sequence continues at coordinate 34,375,391 of OZ030014.1, read as the reverse complement.
CGACAGCTCAGACCCAAAGCGAAGCACCAGAGCAAGTCCAGAATGAATACTTAACGAGCAGCGGACTCCAGGCCAGGTCCCAGCATGCACTGCGAAACCACACCCTTATTGACAAATGGACGACTCCTCCGTCAGGCCCTCCAGGCTTCTGTGCCCTGCCTGGGCCTCGGACGCCAAGTCATCCCTGAGATATCACAGGATGAGGGACATGCCTAGTACAGGGCCTGCAGCCACACACGCCATATCCTCTCCTGTGTGTCTCCTCTGGTCTCCATCTTTGTTACCAGAGGTGCTGCCTCCACCACGACGAGTCTAGGCTGACCAACAGCCACACACACACTCCACTTAACAGGCAAACTTACAAGTTAGAGCTCGGAAGCCCAGAAACTCTTAGGGTCATAAGGGACAGACCATGGAGTCCCCCACCCACCATCTCCCCATCACTCCCTAATGTCGCTTGAGGCAAAGAAGAGAAATGAGAGAATATTCCAGGAAGCAGGAAGAGAGTTGAGAGTTCAAGGCCAGGATTTGACCTATTATGGCATGCTGTCAGGGAGGTACAAGGCTCTCAGGTCGCACCTCTTAAGAGGAGGAACCCTGGCATACATAAGGCCAGGCATAAAGAGCCCCAAGACACTCAGAAATGTCAAATTTCGTCTGGGCATGCCGGGAGGGACCCGAGGGAAGGCTCAGCCTCCCGCTGCCGTCTGTGACCACTTCTCTGAAGCTCTAGCATCCCTTCCAGCGTCTAAAGAGGATCTAAGCAAAGGGGGTGGGTGGAAAATAGGAATAGAGAAAAAAGAAATGAAATTAAGCAACATCACATGGAGATAGGCCAAATCCTCCCCGTGTAACACACAGTCACTGCAAGTGACCTGAGTCACCTCAGAGATGAGGGAGAGTCGAGCTCCAAAACCAGACTCCTGCCAGTCATCAGGACCGCTGGGATGCTGAACTTCGCAATGTCAGAAGAGCCAGCACAGCGACTAACCATGCGCAACCCAGATGCGCGGCCTCTTACCCAGTCCTCGAGAAGCCTGCTTTCTGAATGATCAGGTGACATCCTGGGGCACAGCGGAGAGTCACCTGCCATTGACTGCCCAGGAAGAGCTGTGGAGGGGGGAGTGGTTGGAGACAGCCTCATGGAGGAAGTGAGATCTGACTTGGATCTCGAAAAACTAGGTTCAACTAGGTCAGACAGAAAGGAAGTGGGAAGACTACCCCCTGGCCGTGGGTTGGCAGATACAAGCCATAGCCACAGGATGGGTGGGGACCAAGATGGAGGAATGGGTCCCGAAGGTGGTGAGTGGAAATACTGAGGAGTCACGCAGTTGGTCTGAGCCCACCTCTGCTTCTCAGACCCACATTCCTCATCAGTAAAGGCATGATGAAGTCAGGGATCATGGTACCCAACCTCCAGAGATGCTGTGAAGAGAAGGTGCTCCTGAAATGCTTGGGGTGTTTGTTACCTGATGTCAAATGCAGTTCTTCTTTAGAATGTGGGGGGGGGAGGGGGAACGGGTCTAGATGGGTTTCTCTGTGTAGTCCTGGCTGTCCAGGACTGGCCTGGCCTGTAGACCAGGCTGGCCCCTAACTCACAGAGATTCTCTTACCTCTGCTGGGGTTAAGGGTACGTGCTGCCTTACCTGGCTTTTAGGCGAGTGCTGGAAATCTGACCATGGATCCTCATTCCTAGGGCAAGCACCTTACTGAGTGAGCCAGCTCCACAGCCAGCCACCCGACCCCCCCTTTTTAAATTTTGAGACAGGGTGTCGCGCAGCTGAGGATACGTTTGTACTTTTGATCCTCTTGCCTCTCTATGTTCCAAGTGCTGGGATTCTAAGTGTGCACCGCTGTGCCTAGCTCATGTGTGACTGGGAATCGAACCCAGGGCTTCTTGCGAGCTAGATGAGCACCCTGTCATCTGAATCAGATCCCCAGATGCTGCTGCAGTCTCCTCCTCCTCCTCCTCCTCTTCCTCCTCCTCCCCATCCTCCTCCTCCTCCTTCTCCTTCTTTCTTCCTCTAGCATTCAAGGTCTTACTATATAGCCCAGGGTTGCATCAAGCTGGCTTGGAAGTCCATACTGGCCCCCAAATCACAATCCTCCTGCCTCCGACAAGTGCTGGGGTTACAGGCATGTACCACCATGCTCAGCACCCACTTTCTCCTTTCGGACAGCCTGATGCTAAGGAGAAGTGAGGACAGGCCGCCTGGTCCCACCTCCCGAGAGCCTAAAAGGGGGAGCCAGCCACACTCAGGCAGGCAAGGACAGGGAGCCTCAACTTGCTGCCACATACTCTGTTCCAGAACATTCTCTGACGACTGACGTTGTTCCTGAGCTTCCAGCTAAACTGGGTCAAAGGAAAGCTTTTGCTTCCCCACCCCCTTCCTCACCATGGCTTGAAAGTGATTGGACCCCTTCCCCGGCTGTTCTCAGGGCCTCTTCCCCCCAAAGTATGACCTAAGGGAGGCAAGAGCCTCCCCTTGCTGCCCACATTGGGCGGGGGGGGGGGGCACCGTCCTGTGATGGTTTTTCGAGCCCTGCCTGAATTTCTGTAATCATTGCCCTTCACTAAATTCTCTGGAGCTGGGTACTCCCTACACACCCAGCACTTCCTTCAGGGACTCTGACTGACAGCAGTCTACCTCAAAGACATGGTTGAGATTACAGTTTCATTTGCCCTCAATTACCCCCCAAAAACAACAACCACCACAACAACAACAACGGCAACAATAAATGGCTATGACAGGCCCTCAAGCTTCCAGTCAGACATAGTGATATACACCTGCCACCTCAACACTGAGGAAGAAGAGGCAGGGAGATCACAACATGGGGTCCAGCCTGGGCTAACAGAGGTGGGAAGTGGGGAGGTAGGTGTAGTGACATGCTTCCATTGCAAGTCTTGGAGAACCCGACTTCCATCCCTAAACTGGTATAGACGCATGTGTTTTTATCACAGCATGGGTGTGGCAAAGGCAGGCTGGGAGAGCCGGGGCTCCCTGGCCAACCAGGCTAGCCTACTTGGCAAGCGCCAAGCCTGAGAGGAACTTCGTCTTAAATAAAAGTAAATAAATACAGACAGATGGGCACCTGAGGAACCAAATATAAAATTGTCCTCTGGCCTCCACATACATATGCATGCACACCTGCACACACACACACACACACACACACACACACACACGTATCAAAAAGCAAAGAAGGGGGACAGGATTCAGGCGCCTCCCCCCAAATTCCCCAGGGAGTGCTCTGACCCCAACAGGTACAGCCAGAGCATCTAAGTGCCTCGAGTTCACCCTAGCACAGCTACTCTGAGGTACCAGCAGCCCCCAGACTAGAGACTAGACCAGCACGTGCCCAAGGCATCCCTTCCCCTCCGAGGTCCTTGGGTGGGGACAACAGAGCTCTTTCAGGACAGAACACTGCACAGCAGCTGCTCTCTCCTCCAGGGTGACTGACACAGGGATGCCCCTCCCTGCAGCAGACTGATTTCCTCCCTCCCGTATCCCAGCCCTCCTTCCTCCTCTCTCAGCCAGGCAAGCCCCAGCCTGGAAGCCCCTTTGCCCTTTCCCTCACTGAGCCTGGCTCACCCTCACAGAACCAGTTTTGATCAGATGTAATGTAAGAGCATTTTTTGGAATGGCGAGGGCCTGGGTTTGAGGCCCGGCACTGCAAACAAACCATTAAGGGCTTACTGTGGTCAAGAACTCTGCCAGGGTTAAAGATGCCAACCAAGATCTCAGCACTGGGAACCACAGAGAACATGAAGGAGGAAGACTGAGTATGACCCAAGAGGTCTCAGCTCAGAGAAGAGTCAAGTGGGAACTAACCCAGATCTGTTAATGGTATTGGTGGTGGTTTATTTGTTTTCTTAAGCGTCCTAAGCTCACACCGGCCTTGAGCTTGCTGTACGGCCAAGGATGCTGCCAAATTCCTGATCTTGCCTCCTCCACCCCGGTGCTAGGGTTCACAGACATTTTTCTGTGGTGCTTGGGATCACACCCTCTCTGGCCTTCAAAGGCACTAGGCACACAGGAGAACATTCGTACACATAAAATAAAACAAGTAGTTTTAAAAAGCCTTACATGCACACGTGTGCATCTGCAGGTGGTTTTGTGCATGTGAGTGCAGGTGACCTCAGAGGCCAACGCAATGCTAAGCAAACGGTCTGTCATCTGAGCTACAGCCGGTCTCTAAACAGGTTCTTGAAGGATGGGGGATCTGTTTTACTCATCAAAAGACAAAAAGATTCTTGGTTCCTTCCATTATTTATTTTGTGTGTGTGTGTGTGTGTGTGTGTGTGTGTGTGTGTGTGTAAGAACCTTTGTGAGTCTATCTCCTTTCCTTCATTTATTTCTTTTTATTTATTTGTTTGTTCTTCAGGATAGGGTTCTTTTGTGTGTGTAGCCTTGGCTGTCCTAGAACTAGCTCTAAAGACCAGACTGGCCTTGAACTCACAGAGATTCGCCTCCCTCTGCTTCCCAAGTGCTGGGATTAAGGGTGTGTGCCACTGCCACCTGACCTCTTTATTTACTATGTACAAGTGTGGGGGCCTTTGTGCCTGTGTGTGTGTGTACCTTGTGTGTGCAGGAGCCTTCAAGGCTGGAGGAGCATGTCTGATCCCTAGAAACTGGAGGGTTGTTCTAAACCATCATTTGGGCATTAGGAACCAAACCAGGGTCCTCTGCAAGAGCAGTCAGTGCTCTTAACTGACAAGAGATGGTGGCTCCCAGAAGAATAGAAAGAAGTTCCTTCAGCATCCTTAGGACAGTTGAGATAGTACAACTGTCCATCTCTACACTGCTCCAAACACGAGGTGCTTCAGGTAATAGCCCGGAGTCAAACAGACCACAAGAGATGCAGCCCAAAGTCCTTCTGAGGGAGCCTGTAATGACTGTGAAGACCCATGTCCAGTGTCTCTAGGGTCCTGCTAGCACAAGAAAGGCACAGTAAGCTCAAGCTGGCATCACAAACATGTACCTGCACGGTCTCGAGGGGCTTGATTTAATTCTGTCACTGTCTTCAAAGCCAGCCTTTGTATTTTTAAAAATGGGGCCCCACATTTGCATTTCCATCATTGGGTCCCACAAACTGTGACGCTAGTTCTGAACAAGAGGCAAGGGTGGGGGAAGAGGAAAGAAAGAAACCTCTTCCTAAAACTGATGGGGATGTGGCTGCCCCTCAATGGACCAGGCCAGGGACTGCGACAGGGGTGGACACAGATTAAGCAGAGACAGGGCACAATGCCACAGCCATGCTCAGAATCAAACCCAAATGACCTAGACCGCATCCCCTACCCCAGAGGTCGACCAGTTGGCCTATAATGCTTCCGTGAAAGAGGCAGACAAGATGAGAGTTGGCTGGATAAATTCATGTGATATAGCCTCAGACTGGGGGGTATGGGGGTGTGGAGGGGGGCAGCATGTCAAACTGAAACTCTTTTGATCTTATGATTGCTCATAGGTTCAGACCAAGACGAAAGAAGGAAGAAAAGAAAGAAAGAAAGAAAGAAAGAAAGAGAAAGAAAGAAAGAAAATCCCTATGTTAACTTACATAACTTGGCCTGAAAACACTGGTCAACCTTTACTATTTGATCAAACTGTCAACTTTATTTCCAACCTATCAAGGATTCTATTCTCTCACCCAAACCCTGATCCTCCATCTAAAGAGAAACATGATTCTAAAATATGGCCTTCTCCGGGGATGGCAGGACCAGAAAGGACCTTGGGAACCATTAGATTTCACACTCTTCTCCCTTTGGGGAAGGTCCTCCTAAAGCTATCAATATGGCTTCCCAGGAACTTTGATACCGTCCTCCCCCACCCACAACCTGGTCCAATTCTCACTTCACAAATGAGGAAGCTGAGACTATAACAGGGGAAGTAACTGGTCAAGGCCACCCCAAAATGGGGGCAGGATCAGAACCCGGAGACTTTCAGCTTCCCCTCCTGACCTCTCAATTTCAGGAGAACAAACAAATTCAGATATTCACTATGTAACCCCCAGCCTGCCACACACAGAGACGTTACAGTTTTCCTTACATCTTTGGCTCAGGTCTTCTGTCCTTTTCTTTGTCTTCCAGAAAAATGAAATCTGGTGTCATAGATGGATTTTAAACCTGTGGACCTGGTGCAAAGCACAAGCTCACCTTCAGCACATTCCCTCCAACCCATCACTTGGTAAGGTAAAGCCAAAGGTCAGGTTGTGGGCCTTCGTAAGGCCTCGCCACTTGCAAACACTGCCTTTTCTTTCTTTTTTAAAATTTTGTTTATTTAACTTGGTGTGCCCTAGGGGGCCACAAAGGGTTCTGATCCCCTGGAGCTGGGGGGATGGACAGTTATAACTTGTCATGAGGTTGCTGGGAATTGAACCCAGGTCCTTTGGAAGAGCAGTCAGTGCCCTTAACAGCTGAGCTATTGCCCAGCCCTAACATAGACTCTTCTGAAAAGAGTGATTCAGCCCTGGGTTTTTCACTTACAGGTGAGGCCCATACAAGTGGACAGAGCTCAGGTCAGTCAGGGAATGTTCCCACTCCATTCACCAGAAAGATGGAGCCAGAGCTCTGGGATTACAGACTGAGCCACACCCAGCTCTGTGATACTGGGGATTAAACCCAGGGCTTCGGAGCATGCTGGGAAAGTGCTCTACCCATGCCGGGGCTCCTTGCAGTTCAACGTGTGATTATTGTTCCTCCTCCCTTCTGTTTCTCCCTACCTCTCTTCTTCTCTTTTTCCTTCGAACAAATAGGAACTGAGCATCTATTGTGTGTCCGGAATGATTTGGACGCTGGACAAGCAGCAGTGAGAACACACTTGAGTATTTCTGATTTACGAGGAAGAGACATACTGGATAAATGAATATACAGCAAGTTGCGTGGTCATAAACACGCTGGAGGAGATGGCACAGGGGTGGAGGGGCAGAGAATGGATCCGAAGAAACGGACCTAGTCCTGGAGGGTCAAGGAAGGAGTCTCAAAAGGAAGTGTGGGACATCCGAGGTGGGGTAGGGTGAGAGAATATTCCAGACAAAATGAACAGCACGTGCAAAGGTCCTGAGGCAGGATCCTCAGTCTCTAGTGTGCTCCGAGTGAGGGCAATGCCTGGTTATGGATGCGGAAGACGGGGAGGAGGTGGGAGCCAGAGTCGGCGGGTCCTGAGGCTGCGGCAGTGCTTGGCCTTTATTCCAGGCATGGAGCATGCAGGGGAGTCAGTGATTTGGCTTTGCCAGTCACACAACTTCCCCGACCACTGTCCTCACCAGGCAGCCTGTGCTGAGCAGTAAGGGGAAGCAGGTTTGGGAGGCAGGCCCCGAGCTCAGTCCGGCCTCAGCATTACTGAGAAAAACCTTCCCCTTCTCTGAATCCAGAGTCTCCTCTGTGAAATGGGAACATCAGGCTGGGTGGGGTCTAATGTCCTTTCTACCAGACTCGGACATTCTGACCTTGACGAGGAGAGCCCCAAAGCATCTGCCCCCCTTTGCTTCAGGAAAAGGCAAGGGAACAGCGGCCACATTTCTGAAGCATTTTCCCGATGCTTCCCCAACTCGGAATCACCTTCTCACAGCTCCCTAGGATGAAGAGCCCCGCAGAAGAATCAGCCTCATCCCCCCCCCTCAGTTACATATGCTAAAGACGACCAAGGACATGGCCTGTAAGGCGGCTCAGCTCACTGCCACGTCGGACGGCCCCACCTCTACAACTGGTTCCCACAAAATGCCCTCTGATCACCACACACACATCATGACACATGGCTACACACACACACACACACACACACACACACACACAGGCATGCACACAAAACATACTGTTTACAAACTTTTTTATGATTCTGAAGACCTACCATTAAAGATAGCACAGTGTGTGAAATACACATCAGGATGGTGTGCAGCCGGCAGGCAGAAGCCAAACCATCATCGGTGCTCTGAGCCCGCCCCCCTCTGTGCTCTCCCCAGGTCCTAGACTTCCCCCAACGACTGCTTTTTCTTTTCTTCCCTCTTTTCTTTTCTTTTCTTTTCTTTTCTTTTCTTTTCTTTTCTTTTCTTTTCTTTTCTTTCCTTTCCTTTCCTTTCTTTTCCTTTCCTTTCCTTTCTTTCCTTTCTTTTCTTTCCTTTCTTTTCCTTTCCTTTTTGTTTGAATTTAGTCTTTTTCGAGACAGGGCCTCAGCTACATAGTGAACTGGAAGTCACTCTGCAGCCCAAACCGGCCTTGAACTCCCAGAGATCTGCCTGCCACTGCCTCCCAGGCGCTGGGATGCAAGGTGTGCTTCAGCACATCTGGGCCCTCCTGGCTGTAAGAACTGCTCCTTCTGCCCGCTTCCTTGACGGCCCTGGCCTGGGCCATTCATCATCAGACGGCGTTGGAAGGGAGGAAGGCTCAACACTTCTCCATCCAGTTGCAGGAACAGGCCCTGTTTCCCCAGTCAGCCTGGGAGCTCCTGAGAATATGGACCCATTAGATTGCGAGAGCGTCAGGAGTCTCTTCCTAGGCCCGAGCCATCAGACTGAGTCTCTCTCAGGAGAACTTTGTCTTTCACGCCAATGGGGAGCCCAAGACACCAAGGTGGGCCCCTCCAGCAGGGGTCTTGCCCATCCTTTGGCCTAGAAGCATCCTGAAGAGAGGGCTTATCTGCCTCGCTCCCTGCGCCCCATGGCCTTCTCTATTTTTAGCAGTTTCTTTAAACAGGGCAGAGTGAAACACTTAGATGGAACCGCCCACCCAGGCACAAGGCCCTGACATCCCAGCCACGAAAATGAAATCTGAACCTCTCTACTGAATGAAAAGAGAGTCAGAAGTCAGCTTCGCCCAGCATCTTCTTAGAGACTGGTTGGACCCAGCCCAAAGGCTGCCCTCAATCTACAAATACTTCTCTCTGTTACAGAGGCTGAGGAAGCCGAGGTGCACCAAGGGACTGAGAGCAGCGACCACACTGGCTGCCATGCCGGTCCAGGCACCGCTGAGTTTTGGCTTCTGTGCTGAGGAGAGGGCTCACATGAGGGAGCTGGGCTGCGCCCCTCTGCGGCAACAGTGGTGAGGGGTGTGTGTGCAAAGCTTAGGACTGGGGCTTGAGGCTGCCTCAGCTCACATCTGGCGCCTCAGGTGAGACATGAACCTTAGCCCAGGCAGGGAGAGGAGTAGGAGGGCTGGGAGAGCCCAGCAGGCTCCTCTGGAACCCAGCTTCGACTACAGAACTGCACAGAGGCATCAAGGTGGGGACTTCCAATGTCTGCCACTGGTTGGTGGCTTTGTCGTCAGCCCCCCCCCCTTCAGACCAGAGAGCACAGCCTCTCCACAGCCCACACAGGGAGCAGCAGCCATTTCAGTCAGGAGTGGGACTTTTAAACATCCACGGTCAGTCCCCACTTCTAAGCTGGGGAAAGCCTTTTGAGATTTCTGCTGCTTCCTACCGACCACCCAGGTTGAATGTGGAACAGGACCTTCCCTCGAAGTCTAGAGGGCTTGGAAGATTGTGTGGTTGAACCTTAGCTAGAGACCTGTACGGTCCCATTGCACCCAGGAGCTTGGGCACACTGAAAATGCCACCTGCAGGCTGAGGAGACAGCTCAAGGGTTAAGGGCATTCGCTGTTCTTGTAGAGAACCCAGGTTCAATTCCCCGCACCCTCATGGCAACTCATGATTTTCTTTAACTCCAGTTCCAGGGGATCTGAAACCTTCTTCTGGCTTCTGAGGACCAGGCACATATGTGGTGTACTTATATACACGAAGCCAAAATACCCATATGCATTAAAAAAAAATACGCACACACATATTAAAAGGTACTCTCGGATATTTACTATCCTTAGGGAAGGGCTGGCCCTAAAACTCCACAGCACTCCTTAAACAGGGAGCTGGATACGAGCTCAGTCTTCCCACAGCTCCTTCTGCTTCCACAACTGGCATTAAGTTACAGGCAAGTCAGCTGATCCCCTGTGAGACGCTAGAGAACACATATCCACAATGTCTGGCAACGCACAACAGCGGCTCCGTGAGTCGGACGGCTATTGAGCTCAGCGCATCTCAGGTGTGGGCGCCGGTGCTTCAGCCTCACTCTCGTTTGGTTGCACCAGCCTCTACTAATTCAACACCAGTAGCACTTCTCCCCCCTCCCCGAGGTGACAGCCAAGGGGTTACTTGACAATAATAAATGCCACCCCTCCAAGGTTCGAGAAGACCCTCCGCTGAGAACCACTGCTTAAAGTTTAGACATCCGAAGAGAAGACATGTTGAAAACAATAACTGACATATCGTTTAAAAATAAGAGCATCTAATTCCCCCTGTCTCTTTGGACACCACGATTTTGCAAACTCAGTGCGTGGCCACCACACTTCCGGCTTATTCATCTGCCTAAACGCAAATGCTCAGTGCCTGGAGCCCTTCGGCGATTTCCCCCCCCCCCACTTTCCCAGTCTCGCTGTAGCTGTAGCCCACGCTCTGACCTGCCCATCTGCGCATGCGCCATACACCTCCAGGTATTGGCTGCCTGAGATCAGGGCTTCCAGCTCTGAAGAATTACGAGGATGAGGCAGGCTACGCCAGGATGGATACACCAGGAGAGCAGATCCATTCTCGTTACCAGCATGGTGGGGCCGTTATACACTCAAGAGGTACCGAATCTACAAGTCTTGGAAAGATCCACGACCCAGCAGAAGAATGAGTGGAACAGGAGCTCCGAGGCAAGAAACACAAATGGACCCTGGACTTGTGAAAAGATACTCCACCACCCCATCCGACCCCGCCAGGAAAGAAATGCAAATGAGAACAGACACCAATGCCTATCCCGCAGAGTGGCAAAGATCAAAGGGTATGATAAGCCTGTGCTGGCCAGGCTGCCTCATTCACAGATAGAACTCACTACTATGGGCTACTTGAAAGGCTCTTTTCAATGCCTGCCAACATCCCAAACGTGGATGCGTGTGTGCCAGCGGTTCCACATCTAGAAACGTTATCCTGCAGAAACAGCCCCACCTCGGAAAAATGATGCAATACAAGGTTTAATGATGACCAAAAAAAAGGAAATAAGCTAGATGCCCACCACTGGGGGACAGCTTCAGCACCTCTCTTTATTCTACAACAGGGGGTGTGAGGCACAGGACGGCGCCAAAAAGGCGTGATCGGTTGATCGGTATACATGCATGTATAAGTGACCGTTCCAAAGACACACGAAAAGGCCCACAATAGTGGTTGCTTCTTGAGAGAAGGGCTGGGTAACCAGAATTATTTACCTCATTTTAGATACATGCAGACTTTACGCTACCAGCACTCGCTAGTCAAACAATCCGTCAATAACAAGGGAGCTTAGGGAAGGAGACAGTCTCCAACCTTGTGCTGTTCTCGCCAGCTGTGTGCAGGCACGCGCCATCTGCTGCAAGCTGCTTTCCATTAAATCCCTTATCCCCGCGAGGATTCCCACCTGCCGGAGTTCAAATGGTCCAGGAGTTTTGTGCGCGTGTCCAGATGCACGTGTCTCTACGAAGGTGTATGCACTAGGTGTGTCTGCCATTGTTTCTGTTTTTAGGACAGAGTCTCTTACCGGCCTGAAGCTTACCTTACAGTAGGCTCGGCTAACTGGCCGTCGAGCCGCAGGGATCCTCCTGCCTCTGCCTCCGCAGAAGTGGGATTACAAATGTGTCCCACCAACCACTGCTTTTGTACATAGGGTCTGGGGATCAAACTCAGGTCGTTACCGATTGAGATTACCTCCCCAAACCCCAAGGCTTATTTGTTTGTTTGTTTTTAATTCAAAAGCAGGAAGTATTTGCCACATCCAAAGCATAAAAGAAGCCCACCAGCCCCCTTCTTCAACAGTGTTTTACAGGCATTCAAACCTCAACACTATCTTGCCTTCCTTCTGAAAGCATGCAGTCACCTCGATGGCCAGCCACTATCACCCCGCAGCTACAAGGACAGACAGGCAAAACCCCTTTAGAAGTTATTCTCAGGATCAACTGCCAGGGACCCAGGGACAGCGTAGCTCTTAATAATGCCTCAAAGCACTGTCAACCAGCGTGGTGCATCACAGGATGGCCTGGACCCCAAAACTTCTCAGGAGCAGTTAAGAACCTGGAGCAGTCACCCAAGGGAACTCCCTGCGGCGCTGCCTGCAGCAACATTTTAATGGCTTATTACCCAAGGGTGCCACCGACATCACTTTCAACCCTACCCCACCGCCCCTGCCACGCCGTCGTAAAATAACCCTCATATTTTCAGCTGTAAATCAGCATTTGTCAAGCTCTAAATTGGGCCAAGGCAATATTTATTCATCAAAAGATAAATCTTCCCTGCCCCGTCATAACTCTGCTCCGTAATTTAGAAGGCCATCACTCTTACCTGAGGCCTTGTCAAAAGTGACCTGGCAGAGTCAGGCAGTGTGCAGGTGGCGGCGGCTAAGGGTACAGCCGTAGCTCATCTGTTTCGGTGGCTGCGTGGGGGAGTGGGGAGGTGGGGCCCTTCGAATGAGTCCTAACCAGGCTAGCAATTTGAATGCTCCTTAACACCAGGTTGGGGATTGAGAGGAGCTGATTCTCCCAGAGAAGCAAAGACCTCTCCAGTGGGAAAAAATAGAGAGGCAAGAAAGATCGTAATAGAAGCAGGCGTGGTGGGTGTGCAAAATGCGGGGGTGGGGGCTTGGGGGAGGGATGGGGGAGCAGTGCATGAGGAGCCACAGGTCCATGGAGCACGACAAGATGGGGAATCCATCCGAGAGAAGAAGTGACAAGCATAATAATAATGAACGAACAAACAAACAAACAAATAATTAATGTTATAATTGATAATGGATTTGGAATTAATTCTTGGTTGCCGCTCCCTGAGAACCCTTTCACGGCGGTGGAAGCGCTCACGACGCCCTCGCATTCGGTCTACGGCCCTCCACGGGGAGGATTTAGACAGCTTTTGCTCTAGAACGGATGAGGTCCGGTCCGGCTGAAAGGCGAACCCATCCCCAACCCACCCCCGACAGGCATTATCTCTTCCCTTTGTGCTCCTGTCTCTGGACTGCTAGTTTGAGGAGGGACGGACATCAGCCCAACTCAGTGTGCGCAGCCTCTGCTGCTGCTCACAGGTGGGGTCAGCTGCTGCGGGGTGGCCTCTGCCTCTTCCCTCCACTCCCCTGTGGTAGCTCCCTTACACACCCCCACCCACCCAGCTTCACCTTTTACTACCAAGTCACCCCAATCCCACTTCCTCTGCACAGCTCCACAACCTCACGGCTCGATCTGGCGCAAGAACACGCTTGGGGGCTGCCGTGCACTGGCGGTTAATGACAAGGTGGGTTTCTAAGCCACACACACACACACACACACACACACACGCTATTAATTTCACGTTCAAACGCTCGCTCCTTGTTCGTGGGCGAGTAAGGGAGGAAACCCCTCCCCAGTGGCAAACACTGCAGTCTTTACAGCACTTAACTAAACAAAGACGGAACGGAACGGAACTACTTTTTAATTTTTTTTTTTAAGGCCAACTTGACATGTTCATGCTAGGTGCCGGATTTCTTACAAGAATTTTTACAACCACCCGATCAAGCTGCTCAAACCCCCCTCCACCCCCCTCCCCCGTGCCTTGTGAGTGTACCTTGTAAGCTCTTGGTTATCTGGGCATTAAAGCCAAAGAGGGCGCCGGGGCTGTAACTCAGTTAGTACAGTGCTTGCTCTGGGCTCAGTTCCCACCGTGGCGCAAACCGGGCATGGTTGTGCACACCTGCAATCCTAGCTCTTGGGAGGGGGAGGCAGGAGGATCAGAAATTTGTCATGGCTAGATTCATAGGGAGTTCAGACCAGTCTGGGCTGTGTGAGACCCTGTCTAAAAAGAAAAATGAAAAAAGAAAAAAGAAAGGAAAAGGAAAGAAAGAGAAAAGGCCACACTGCTGGGGGATAACATACCCTGGGACAGAGGCAAAGGTAGTTAGAGGTTTGAGCTTTGGCTTTGTTGTGGAGGTTTTTTGTTGTTGTTGTTGTTGTTTGTTTTTGTTTTGGCTTTTTTGAGACAGGGTTTCTCTGTGTAGCCCTGGCTGTCTTCAGAAATCCCCCTGCCTCTGCCTCCTAAGTGCTGGGATTAAAGGTGTGAGCCACCACCGCCCAGCCTGTTGTGGAGTTTTTAAACATTGTTATCATTACATTTGCGTGTACAGATATATATGTGTGGGTATGCATGTGTGTGTGTGTGTGTGTGTGTAACAATGCATGTGGAGGTCAAAATACAGCTTTTGGGAGTCAGCTCTCGCCTTCCAGTCTGTGGGTCCCTGAGGCTGGAACTCAGGTGGCCAGGTTTGGTGACAAGTGTCTTGACATGCACAGCTCTCTCTCCAGCCCATCGCTGTGGATTTAGAGACTGAAAAAAGCAAATGATTGTATCAAGAGGGCATGAGAAGCATGTGGAAACTAACAAACAAAGCCAGACTAGACCATTTTCCATCTCTCTGCACTCGTCTATCGAGTGGTTAGGTGGTGCCCAAACCCCAAAATAGAAGAGCAAGAGTAATCTGTCCCTTGGCCACCTGCGCAGCCTCACTTCAGTCCTGACAGGCCTTTTATCAAGCGTAAGCACACTGACCATTGACCACAGCCAAGCACGGCCTCCAGTCACGCGAGCCTACTTCTCTGTAGCCTTGGTTCACTGAAACAAAACAAAATCCTCCCCTGAGCTTCCCGTACCTCAAGAATGCCAAAGCCAGACACAGAGGCTCATTTCAGTAACCCCAGTGCTCAGAAGGTGAGAGGGGCCGTCTTGAGTTCCAGGTTAGCGTGAGCTACCCGGTGAGTTCTGGGATAACCTGGACTGTGGTATGAGAATCTGTCTGCGAACACCAGGAACACTTCTAAACAGTGGTGGCATTGGCGAACGGGAGAGTAGCTTCAGGCTGGGAGGCCTCAGGAGATGGGGACTGTTGGAAAAGTTCCCCAAATTAGCTCTTGAACATCACATAGCAGCCGAGAGCATGTCTTTGAGCAGCAGGCACTGAACCCCAAATTCTATTCACACTAGGCGTGGGTGCTGCGGACTGAGCTGTGTCCTCAGCCCTCTGGCTTGGTTTTACAAACTGTCTTGTAGCTTTCCCTTGGAAACAGGTTAACCAGTCCAACTAAGAGTATCACCTAAACCTTCCATGTCACCATTAACAAAATTAGAGGAAAATTAATAGCCGGGCGGTGGTGGCGCACGCCTGTAATCCCAGCACTCAGGAGGCAGAGGCAGGCGGATTTCTGAGTTTGAGGCCAGCCTGGTCTACAGAGTAAGTTCCAGGACAGCCAGGGCTACACAGAGAAACCCTGTCTTGAAAAACTTAAAAAAAAAAAAAAATCTTGGGGAAACAGAATGGTTTTGTTTTTTCTCGAAAACCTTACATTTTTCTTTAAAATAGCCTGCCCGGGTTCATTTGGTAGAGCAAAGACAGTTAGCATGGACGTCTTCAAAGCTGTGGCATGATGAAGGTAAGGCAGTAGCCAGACTACCACCCAGGAATAAAATTAACCAGTCAAGGTCAGACCGTGCTGTGGGCTAACCAGCCAGACCGATAACCTGGAGGCAGACTCCCCCAAATCAAGACACCTCAGAAACAGACACTGCTGAACGCAGAGGCCGTGTGGAGAGGAGGGCCTGCGAGCGGAAGTGAACCACCAGGATGGCCATGCCATAGTTCCACGCCACCGAACCCCAGGCTTCACCAAACCACCCCGCCTGGGCTGTACCAACACCCCCGTCACACCCGTGACTTAGTATTGGGTCACTGGACCCCACAGAACGTGCCCAGCGAGAGCAGCTCGAACCTCTTCCCTTCGCACGGCTCTATTATATTCTAGCCTTTGCTTAAACAGCACCAACAGCTTGAAGGGGAGCTACAAGGAGCCACGCCGAGGGAAGCTACACTTGGTTTTGTCACGGTTCTGACCACATAGCAAAGCCACGCACGGCCCCTGGACGCCCACCTCAACGTAAGCTGGTCCACACTCAAATCAATCAAACGCTTAATTTCTCTACTAATTGAGCTTTCTATCTGGCCAGCCAGCCGCTCCTTCCTGGCCCTGTACGGTGTAGTCCTCCTCCCTGGCACGCTGCCTTAGGGAGTCATAAGTAGTTCTCCCCGGGCTGGGGGGGGGTCTTCAGGTTCCCCCCCCCAAAGTCAGTAGGAAATGAGAAACTAGAGTAGAGGTAAAGACAGAGTGGGGCAGAATGGCCCCTTCTCCACCTGCTTCTGCACGGCTAACCTGCTGCAGTTCTACACAGGAAGGCGGACAGAGGCTCAACTGAACTAAGGGTGCCCCCCCCCCGACTAATCCTCAGTTAAGAAAAATGGAGGGGGGAGCCCGCTCCCTGGGATTTACATAACCTCTGCAGGGGTGGAGTGTTTGAGGCTTCCCTAAAGCCAGATCACCCTCACTTCCGATCTTCCCATAGGCCTCAGAAAAACAAAACCATTAGACACAAGCAAAAGCATCCACCTCAACAATCGGAGAAAACAGTACGATTTTTTTTTAAGAAAAAAATTTTTTTTAAAAAAAAAGGTCATTTTGCTCTATTCTCTGAACAGACACAACCAGCTTTGTTCTGCCGGCTCCCCCCACTTCCTGCTGCTTCCTCCCCGCATCCCCCCCCTCTGTACTTTTGAAGCCTGTGTGTCCGCCCAGGTTTCGCTCTAGGTTTCAGTGGGAGGCTGTCGGAGGGAGTGGGATGTGGCTGGATGTGTTCTGAGACACAGGACTGTACAGAAGACAGAAATCACTACGGCCCAACCGCCAGGAAAGTACACCCCAAATATCACAACCTCACGTCAACAGTGGGGGTTCTAGGAAAACACTTGTGGGTAAGGCTGACTTTGTGGGGAGCACGCTGTGTGGGCAATGGCCACTTAACCACTAACTAATACCCGGTGGCTTCAGACTGGCGGCCTGGAGGAGCCTCTCGACCCTCCCTGGAGCCCTGTCCTCTAGGGAGCCTCTCCATTAGAAGATGATGTGAACCACTGAAACGCTCTGTGAGGGGGACCCTGTCTATTCTCCACCTTAAAGGAAAGAGAGGAGCAAAAAGGGACATCGGGGCGGTGTCATCTGTCTGCCCTCCATTCACAGGGGAGGGTGCTGAGACAGAGAGCCTTGTCTCAGAGCTGGTTATAGCCAGACAGCACTGGGCCCCAGCTCTCTTGTCTTGCAGGGCGGGGCTTCTTAAGATCTTATCAAATTAACAAGAAGCAGAGATGCTTAATAATATCAGTTGGGGGGAGGGGGGTTGGGGAGACGGCTCAGTGGTGGAAGTGTTCGTTGCATGTACACAAGGACCTGGGTTCAGGCCCTGGCACCTCCACAGACACCGCTGGAGCGGCACACACCGGCAATCCCTGACCTGGGAAGACAGAGACGGGGGATCCTTGGGGCCTGCTGGACAGCCAGTCTAACTTCACGGAGAAGCTGCAGGTCAGTGAGACCTTGCCTCAAAAATATAAAGTGGAGACACAACTGAAGAAGATGCCAGATGTCAACCTCTAGCCTACACACACACACACACACACACACACACACACACACACACACTATTGACTCAGTCACCCTGGACATTTCATTGCCCGGTTCAGAGAGTACACATTATGTTTGCCAGATAGCAGAACATTCCATCTTCCAGATGTGTGTCTTGGTGAATAGACTCACCTGCCCGGCAATCAACCCGGGTTCCAGACTACAGGTAACCCAGGTGTGCTTCCCGGAAGCCCAGCTTAGCAGGCGACCAGCATCTGCCATGATTCCCGTCCAGGAAAAGCAAGCCTCGGAGATAGGTTGGTGTTGTGCAAGACGCAGGCCTGCGAAGGGAAACCTGAGCCCGCCCTCCTGTAACCGTGCCAGCTGGAGGCTTCCTTCCACAGCCCTCCTTGCCTTCCCGCGCCCACGTGTGCGACTAGAGCATCTACCTCCAAGACTCTTGCTGGCCCTGAAGGTCTCTGATTCGAACCATGGCTAGCACAGGGTTCCACTCTCTGGCCTCAGGGCCCTGCCTTTCTGCCTGCTGCAGCTGCCAGCACAACTGCCAGGCGTCAGGGATTTGTTACTAAGTTATCTTAGTCTCACTCACTGGAAAGAAGGCTCTGTGAGGGCGAGGGCATGCTGCAGACAGACAGAGCGGCAACCAGCACAAGGTGAAGCTTTGACATGTGCGGAAGAGATGAAGGAATGAATGAATGAACTAAGACATGAAGGAAGCGGTGAACCTGTGAATGAACGAATGAATGAGCCATCAATGATGTCCCTTAAAGCCAAGTTACTCAATTAGAGCTTTAAGTTTCACATACTCTTCATTTATTAAGAAAAGGGGGTGGGGCTTGTAAACTAGTTTGCAGGCTGGTGAGTTGGCCCCAGGGTTGAAGTGCGTGCTGCCAAACCCGAAGACCTGAGTTTAGCCCCCAGAATCCTCATGGTAGAAGGAAAGAGCTTCCTTAGGTTGTCCTCTGACCTAAACATGCCTGCTGTGCTGTCTCACGTGTCTACATAAATATACCATACCCAAATGCCCTGGGATTCATTCATATTCTCTCTCTCTCTCTCTCTCTCTCTCTCTCTCTCTCTCCCTCCCTCCCTCCCTCCCTCCCTCCCTCCCTCTCTCTCTCTCTCTCTCTCTCTCTCTCTCTCACACACACACACACACACACACACACACACACACACATAATGAATAATTTTTTTAAGTACTCAGAATGTATCTTGGGCCAAGCACTCAATAACTATTAAATTGCAAACATTATTACAGTCACTGACAGAGCGGAAAGACTTACAGCTCCTTGACGATACCCTGGGCAGTTTCGGGCAAATCTCTAGACTTCAGCGTACGTAAGGGCCTCTGTCAGGGGCATGGTAGCAGTCTGGGCTGCTTGGTGCGCTTTGCATGAGAGATCTTCAGCTCACTCATCCAAGTGTTAGGCTGCGGGCCTCCAACAAAGCCAGCAGACAAGCATAAATTAACCCTTCAAAGCCCCAGCTCCAGCTTGAGAGCTCACTCACTGTCCGGTTGGGGAAAGTGGAATATTGATAAATAAAAAGAAATAGCAACATGCCAGGCATGGTGGCGCATGCCTGTAATCCCAGCACTTGGGAGGCAGAGGCAGGCAGATTTCTGAGTTCGAGGCCAGCCTGGTCTACAGAATGAGAACCAGGACAGCCAGGATTACACAGAGAAACCCTGTCTCGAAAAACCAAAAAAAAAAAAAAAAAAAAAAGAAAAGAAAAGAAAGAAAGAAAGAAAGAAAGAAAGAAAGAAAGAAAAAAGAAAAAGAAAAAGAAAAGCAAAGAAAAGAAAAAAGAAAAGAAAAGAAATGGCATAAAGGAGCCCTGTGTACCGTATATCCGCATTTCTTGTCGTCATATTTGAGATAGAAACCTCACTTCTCCCTCACCTCGTGGTGGTCAGTGGGTCTGACACAGGGAAACCAGTTGTCAACAGAGTGAAAAGAATGCTTTTTTTTCTTATTCTTCCTCCTTGGGGCTTGAACCAGGATCCCCCAGAGGGCCACAGTGACCTCTCCTGATACCCACAGCCCCTGAGAAGGAACACACCTGAAGGACTGGGTGAGGAACAGAAAGCAGAGTGGAAAAGCAGAAGACAGAAGAAGTCCAGGGCTCGCCCCAGCTCACTGCAGAGCGCCAAGGTCCAGGGACTTGAAGATCCGGCTGCAGGCAGGGTACGATCAACTCTGAAACCCACACACCACTAGTTCAGAGGGCCCTGCTAGAGAATCTCCTTCAAATTATTTTATGTATATGTTTTCCGTGTGTGTGTGTGTGTGTGTGTGTGTGTGTGTGTGTGTACAGTGCGTGTATCCGTTGCCCATGGATATCAAAAGAGGATGGAGTAATCCCTGGAACTGCTGAGCTGTCATGTGGGTGCGAGCTGGGGCTCAAACCCTGGTCCTGCTCTTAACCACAGAAGCATCTCTGGCTGGCAGAGAATCTACCTAGCCGTGGGAATTCCCGGCTCCACAGAAGCACTCACTGCCGGAGGCCCGAGAGAGAGCTGCCTGAGCTAAGAGACGTCGCTTAGAGAGGCCACGGCCATCCGAACCACTAAACACTGCCTGGGCTAGAAAAGCTGGACCACACAGTATCCCAGAAGCACATCGCGGAACAACATACATGGCCTGGCTCTGGTTCTGTAAGAAAACAACACACAGGCAGGCACGGCGAAAATCACTGGGGCAAAAATCCAAGATCCTGAAAATGTCCGAGTCTGAAAAGTAGAAACGGACATCTGTGTTTTCTTCCCCTTATCTTCAAAAATTCCCCAGCTTTTATATAAATTATTGTTATCATCATGATCATCGTCATCGTCGTCGTCGTCATCATCATCATCATCAAAGAGTAAATATTAGGTCTGCTTGCTTTGCTTTTGCTTTGCAGTGTTAAGGAACAAACCTTGCACGTGTTAGCCACAGCCCTAGGCCAGACTTTCTTTTTAACATTTATTTATTAACACAGCACGCACGTATAAGTCAGAGGACCCCGTGCACGGGTTGGTTCTCTTCTGCCACTGTGTGTCCCAGGGACTGAACTCAGGTCAGTAGGTTTGGTGACAAGGACCTTTACCCATGGAGCTATTTTTTAGCCCTAGGCAAGATCTTTTTTTTTTTAAGGCAAGGTTAGGTTTGGCTTCCTGGCTGGCCTGGGACTCACTATGTAGACCAGACTGTACTTGAACTCTTGGAAATCTGCCTGCCTCCCAAGTGCTGCGATTAATCTGGGCATTTAAAGGCTGAGAACACTAACTAGGAAGACTCGATGGGGTAAAATCCTGGAAAGATACCCTCCGGGAGGGACAGCACAGATACTCAGATCTCTACAACATCCAATGTCCCCAAAGAGATAAGTCAGAGCCACACAGTTCCTCTGTATGTGTGTGTGTGTGTGTGTGTGTGTGTGTGTGCACACATGTGCATAAGGATGCATGCCTATGCACACATGTGCAAACACACACACACACACACACACACACACACCACACCACACCAACAAATGCCTCATGCCATCCTCTTACCCACCTTTAGAAGGCTAGCCCACCTTCAGCAGGCTAGCCCTCCCAGTCTCCTATCCCACTCCACCCCAGCCAGCGAGGCACAGAGCAAGTGAGGTCAGCCAAGGAGGAGCGGATACCCTCCACATGTACACAGCTCACCAAGGACTTCATGAACCTGACGTCGCACGCCCAGTCATCCTAAAACACGGGCACCGTTAACACCATTTTTATAGAGAGGAAACAGGTTCAGGGTCACCCAGCGACCCTGGGGCCTGGAGCTGGGAATACAGCTCCAGTGTCGCACATCTGTCTGCAGATGTTTTGTAGGCCTGGGGTAGCCCCCTCGTCAGCGGCAACCACGACCATAGTAACGTAAAATAACAAGTGCCCTTCAGCTTTCGCTTAGATTTAGGTTGAAAGTGAAATGCACCGCCGGTCCCAATTTGAGAACATAAAAATATGAATATTTAATCACTAAAAAAAAAAAGTAAGAAAAGGAAAGGGGGAGGGGAGTCGAAATGCTCAGCTCTCAGCCCAGCCCTCATTCAGTGAGGCAGAAAGAGAGTGAGCCTGCCCCCACCACATTGTGCTTTAATGAAGGCAGGAGCTGATCTTCACTCCCACCCACCCCAGCCCACCTCGTTTAAATTTAGGCCGCCACCAGGCACACTGTACCCAACCGCATTGTCGCAGATGAAGTCATGAAGTCCTCAGCTGGCGCGCCCACACCTGTGTGAAGGAAACCGGGGCAGGCCGGGCACATGGGGCCAGCCTCCCTGGGCTATGGGGAGGCCTTTATAAAGGGGGAGGGGCGCAGCCTGGTTCAGCCCCGTGGAGCTGTGTGACCTGTGGACAGCCAGCTTTGTCTCTCTGGGTCTCAACCCCTCTTCTGTAAAGTCAGAGTGACTGCAGGGATAGCCAAGTCCGTCACAGCTCAAGAGCATCGAGGACTCCAGCCACCGGATGGAACGATCCCAGTCGCCCCATGCTACCGAAGGACAGCAGCCCACGAGCTGGTAGCTGCGGCTGGCATGGCCGGCATGACCACGGGGCTGTCCTCCCTCAGCCCCAGACTTCCGGGCTGACAGTCTGAGCTGGCTCTTCCTAGTACCCATCCTCTCACACAGAGGCACCGAACACACCGGCAGAAGAGAATAAAATTAATATGGAAAATGCCCAGAGAAGCCCCACTTCACAGTAGAGGGCTAGGAAGCTACTCCACGCGCTCCCTGAGAACCAGGGTAGACTGCGCTGATTGGCCAATGGGTGTGGTTCCAGCCTCTGCAGCCAATGGACCCTCCCACTTTCCGAGCAGGCTGCTCCCAGAACTACATGTTGAGAACTCCACAAGAGGCCGGCAGTGGTGGCGCATGCCTGTAATCCCAGCACTTGGGAGGCAGAGGCAGGCGGATCTACAGAGTGAGTTCCAGGACAGCCAGGACTACACAGAGAAACCCTGTCTCGAAGAAAAGAAAGAAAGAAAGGAAGGAAGGAAGGAAGGAAGGAAGGAAGGAAGGAAGGAAGGAAGAGAACTCCACAAGAATTCAACGGCCGAGCCACAGAGAGCCAGAGAAAGCAGGTTTTTCAGGACAGAAGGAAACTAAGCCCCTGGTGCGCCCTGGGGTGCCAAGACAGATGATTCGCTTACTCAGACCATCCAGACTTCTCTCACACTGACCCTAGATGGAGAACTAGAAC
Organism: Apodemus agrarius; assembly: GCA_964023405.1. NCBI lineage: Eukaryota > Metazoa > Chordata > Mammalia > Rodentia > Muridae > Apodemus > Apodemus agrarius. Next base: position 34,352,706 of record OZ030014.1, on the reverse strand, counting down.
CTGAGAACATACAAAGGCACCCACACATCCCACACCCCACTCCACACACTACACACAGGGCCAGCAAGGCCCCAATGCTGACCCTCCAAAGGCATAACTGTTTAAAGTGAATAAAAATGAGATACAAACACTACATTATCCAGGCTACAGCCCTAAGAGGAGGAAAAATGACAGAAAACACTAAGTGTACTACTTACTAATGTTTGTATTCATGTGTTTGTGTGTTACCGCTCCTCATGGTAATTTCTGAGGTGGGGGTCTCTCACCGGCCTGGGCCTGGCTGATTAGGCTAAGCTGGCGACCACCCCAGGGGCCCTTCCCAATGCTCCCCTTACAAGCCTGCACCACCATGAGGACACCGGGACTCAAACTCACACCCTCATGCCTGCACAGCAAAGCACTTAGCCACCAGAGCCACACCCCGCCCCCAGTCCCAAAAAAAGAATAAACACTTTTGATGGAAGGCCAGAGGACAGCTGACACACATAGTAACAAAAGTAATGAACACTGGGTCCCATCCCTTAATAGCACGGTGACCTCGGCCCCCTCAGAGTTTCCTCACCCCTGAGATGAGTGGCGTCGAGAGGATATAATTTGAAATCTGCTCATTACTTTTCATAAGAAAACCCACAAACTGATTTCCTCAGAAGCCAGGGCTGACAGGAGGAGAATTTTAAGTCTGCCGAGGACTGGCGAGACCTAGACCTGGGAAGAAGAAGGCGGCGGCAGCAGCACAGGCGCCATGGGTTTCCCTGTTCTTCTCAGGGCCCCTGACGCAGGAATAAGGTGCTGGAGCCCCTTCGGCCAGATCAGAGACAGTAAGAGTTACTGAAAAGCTCCAGGCACCCGGCTTTCTCCTTTCCTTTCTTGTGCTAGAATCACCGACCCGGATATAGCGACTAGACCTAGACCAACTCGGCGCTCTTGGAGTCTAAGATTAACCAAACTGCAGGAGAGGCTCCATACTAAATGTGCACAGAAGGGGGTAGGGGAGAGGGAGGCGCGGAGGACATCTTTGGGGGGAGAATGATGGCGAGACATTAGGCCTGCCACCTCCCGGGGGGCAACACTTCATTGTTGAGACAAAGTGTTGTCATGGCCTGGGTGGCGTCCCCAGATGGGGGTTCCGTAGGATGGCCCTGGTCCGAGGGTTGAAAGGCAGGACAGAGGTACTACGCAGCCAGACTCTAGAATTACAACAGTTGTGCCGCTCCTTCTGCCCGGCATTTACCTGACTCGGCCCTCTGCTCCGAAGTTCTCCAGGCTCCGGCTACATCCTGGGATGAGGAAGGCTCTCATCCACTCAGCCGCCAGCCCCTTCTCACTGCTGGACCACGTGGACTGACTTCCTTCCTCTGCTCTGGGAATCAAACCGGGAGCCCGGTGTGCGCTAGGCAAGTTCTCCACCTCTGAGCCTGAGCTGCAGCCCAGCTGTTTTCCGTGGTCCAATGAAAATCCAGCTGTGCTCAAGAGATAGTGATCCAGACTGTCTCCTTTAGAAAGGAATTAACCACCATCCAGGCAAAGCCTGTCGCTACTAGTTTGGGTAGGTCATGGGTCAGGAGACACCTGCTTCTCTGGGAGCTCAGCGGCAGGCCAGGATCGATACCTGGAGGGTCCTCCAGGAGGAGTGACACAAACGGAAACAAAGTATCAGAATGTGTCCACGGCTGGCAATTAACTGAGAAAAAGGCACTGGAAAACAAGCCCATGTTACGTGGTATTTTAAAAAAAAAATCCCTGGGAATAAATTTCGCCACAAACATGAACGATTTATATATGGGAAAACTACAAAGCAGGGGCAAAAGAAATGGAAAATATAAACGAATGGGGAGGATGGCCCATGTTCATGGATTACAACTGCCCCTGGGGCCAGTGCGTTGTCTCAGTGGGTAAAGGTGCCACGCCTGACAATCTGGGATTGATTGGACTTTCCTGGATTGATACCCAGGACCGCCATGGCAGGAGAGAATTAACTCCAAGTCCTCCATTCTCCACATGGGCACACCCTCGCCGCCCCCAAAACAATGAAATACGGAAATGTTATAAGAATTAATAGTGTTAAAATGTCTGTACTGAGGACTCAGCACACGGCTCAGTGGTTAAGAGCTCTGGCAGCGCTCCCAGAGACCTGGGTTTGATTCCCAGAGACCTGGGTTTGATTCCCAGAGACCTGGGTTTGATTCCCAGAGACCTGGGTTTGATTCCCAGCACTCACATGGCAGCTCACAACTGTCTGTAACTCCAGAGATCTGACACCCTCACACAGACATGCATACAGGCAAAACACCAATGCACATAAAAACTGATAAATCTTTTCAAAAAACTGTACTGAGCCCAGACACGGTTAACACACCTGCCTACAGTACCAGCACCCAGAAAGTTGAAAGGGAAGGTGAAGAGAAGGGCTGGAGAGATGGCTCAGCCAGTAAGAGCACTGACTGCTCTTCCGAAGGTCCTGAGTTCAAATCCCAGCAACCACATGGTGGCTCACAACCATCTGTAATGAGATCTGATGCCCTCTTCTGGTGTGTGTGAAGACAGCTACAATGTACTTACATATGATAATAAATCTTAAAAAAAAAAAAAGTTCAAAAAAAAAAAAAAGGTTAAAGAGCAGCCTGGGTGATAAATTTAGAAAGGCCATCTTGATGATGAACAAAAACAAAAACAAAACAACACACCCTGCTCATTGTGTCCAATGCACTCTCAAAGTGCCAATGTCATTCTTCACAGAAATGGAAAAAAAATCCAAAATGTACATGGAATTACAAAAAACACCGACCTGCCAGCACAAGCTCTTATTTTCAAAATATACTATAAAGCCATAGTAATCAAAACAGCATGGTCCCAGCATCAAAATGTGCACACTGCCTGATGACAGAAAGCCCAGAAATAAAGCCAGCATCAATGTCAATTAATTCTCCACAAAGATGCCAAAGACACACAGTGGTGAAACGACACTGTCTCAGAGAGACTGAGAACACATACAGAAAAAAAAAAATGAACCTTTTTCTTAAAAATAAATACATAAATAAATGTAGAGGAGGAGAGGAGGACGAGAGAGAGCAGAGCAGGAAGAGGAAGAAGAAAAGGAAGACGAGAAAGGGGGCTGAGGAGGCGGTGGCGGAAGGAGGAAGGAGGAAGTGGAGAGCCTGGGCAAGGACCAGAAAGGGAAGAAGTGTGAGGAGTGGCGGCCCCGCCCCTGCTCCAGTGCGGACGTCAATCAACTCCACCCCCACGCCAATCCCATGAGCCTCAGTGTCTCCCTCCACTCTGACTGCCTGTCAAGACTCATAGAAACTCCACCTTCAAGGAAAGAGCGCTCCTCACAGAAAAACTGCCGTGGTTCCCAAGGCCCAGTTACTTTCCAGGTGCTTCTGTTTTTTATAGTAGGTTGTCGAGTTTATTTGTTTTTTGGTTTTTTTTTCCCCAATCCAGAGTAAGAGAAATGAAACAGAATGTGTAGATTTTTAACAATAAAATACAAATGAAGGGGAAGTGTGACCCTCTCACGGGTTTCTCATTCAGTTGAATGTCAGACATCAGGAAGCACTGAAACATCCCAGACAATCAAAGATCAAGTCCAGGGCCCATCGCAGCGGATGAGCCCTGGCCTCTGCTCCCTACCAAGGCGGGCAGCCGGGTTTGCTCACAGGCCTGATCCCACAGGCTGAGTGCAGATGACACCAGTGTCAACCGATACCCAGGAAGGAGCCCGGCCTTCCGAATGGCCGTGACGTCAAGATTCTCTGCTAATGGCACCGGGAGCCAGACATGGTGGTGGACAACCCTCGTGCCAGCACGCAGGAGCTAGGGGCAAGAGACTCGTCCCAAGTCCCAGACCAGCTGACTGACTCAAAAAATCCAAAACAGGGCACGGTTCAGTGGGTAGAGTGTGCTGCGTGTGAGGGCTGGAATTTTGATTCCTGGAACCTACATTAAAAAGCTTGGGTGGGTGTGGTGGGCCAGCATGCGGAGGCAGAGACGGGATCCCCAGAGCTGGGAGTTCAGGGTTCAGAGAGAGATCCTGCCTCAGCGTATCCAGTGGAGAGTGACGGAGAAAGTCAGCTGGCATTGACCCCCGGCCTCCACTCACGTGTGTGTGTGTGTGCGCACACACACACACACACACACACACACCTACACATACACACATCCCCACACACACACTATATACGCATGCCTAAGCAAGTCACACAACTGCACACATAAACCTCAGGGACAATGGCGTTTGTTGAGTCGGTCTCTTCTACTGAGAATTGAATCCAGGGCCTCCAATATAAAAGACACACCTTCTGTCGCTGAAATGTGTCCCCAGTCATGTGCCTGTGTCTGTGTGTCAGTGTGTGTGTGTGTGTGTGTGTGTGTGTGTGTGTGTGTCTGTGTGTCTGTGTGTGTGTGTGTGTGTGTGTGTGTGTGTGTGCCTGTGTCTGTGTGTCTGTGTGTGTGTGTGTGTGTGTGTGTGTGTGTGTGTGTGTGATGCTGGCCTTGAGCTCTCTCTCCGACCAGACAAGCCTTGCAGTTGAGAGCCTCCCGCCCTGGTTTCCGCGTATCTGGACCGCAGGCCCAGGCCCAGGCCCAGGCCATTCCTCCAGCTGTGCCCCTGGTGACGCCTTGCCAGGCCTAATGATGATGTGAAGTTACAGGAAGTTCCCAGAAGCTGCCCTAAAGGAATGGAGGAGGAACTCCAGGGTCACTGACATTAGAGTTAACTGCAGGCCCGTCCAGTAGTGAGAGAGGGATGTGGGGACGGAGGCCATTTCCCTGTCCTGACGTCGAATTCTCGACCAGTGCTTATAGCCAGACATGACAGGGAACAGTCGCCTCTGACCTTCCCATCCCTCAACACAGCCCACCAGACACCGGAAGAGAATGGAGAGATGGTGCAGCGGTTAAGAGAATTGACTTTTAACAGAAGCCAAGAGTTCAACTGCCAGCACCCACACGGCGGCTTACAACTGTCTCTAACAGCAATTACAGGGTATCGACACCCTTCAGTGGCATCCCCAGACACCAGACACATGCACAGTGCATAGACATGCATATATAGGCAAAGCACCCATGCACCTACAATAAAACCTTTTAAAAAATAATGAACTTTAAAAAGAGGCCTAAAGCCCCCCCAGTGAATGGATCCCAGGATCAGAACAGTCTAAATTCCAGGAGTCTTTGGGATACAGTGGGAAGGACATCACCTCTGGAGTTAGTCCTGCCTTAGAACCGCGATGAGTCCTCAGCCACCATGGGCCGACTCCACCCCAGTCTCCTCTATACTGAAAGCAGTTCCCTTTAACAGAGGTCACGGGACCCACATCTTTTGTGTGGCCCCAAGTTATTCCTGGTCCCAGGGACAGACTATACCTTTCACCCAGCCAGCCACGCCCCGAACACTGCCCCATCCCTTCACTAGGAAGAAGCAGGCAGAAGGGCTGTGCAGAGCCCACATGGTGGACTCACAGCAGGCACGGGATTGCATGCACAGAAGCAAGAGTATAGGCACAGAGCCGGGCGTGGTGGCGCAACCTGTAATCCCAGCACTCGGGAGGCAGAGGCAGGTGGATTTCTGAGTTCAGGGCCAGTCTGGTCTACAGAGTGAGTTCCAGGACAGCCAGGGCTATACAGAGAAACCCTGTCTCGAAAAACCAAAACAAACAAACAAAAAACAAACAAAACTATTAAAGAGTATGGGGATGGGAGAGCGGGTGAGCATGGCCTCTCTCCTGGGGGGTGCGGAGGGCTTCCACCCCATCTCATCACAGGGGCTGCAGGCAGTGCATGGCGCATGAATTCCCTCTGCGCTGGCTTACTGTGGGTGTCTGTGGCTCTCAGGGGCCCACCGCAGGGGCCATACCCTTAGGAAGGTAGTGACACTTAGTAATTCAAGGAGAGGAGGCTGTGCTCTCACAAAATCAAGTGACAACTGGGACGAGGGAAAGGCAGACTTCAGAAGAACCCAACTCCTGGGCCTTGAGGACACACTGTCCAGAAGTGGGAACTACTGAGTGTCTCCTAAGCGTGGGTTTCAGGCTGACTATCATACCATCCCCATAAATACCCGCTACTTCTCAAAGAGTGCCAAATTCCAGAAGGCCATGGCCCCTCAATCCAAAGACTCATACACAACAATCTCAAGAGACCCAGGTCCTAGGTGGGACCTGGGGGAACCCAGCCAGGTGGCTTGAGTAGAGGAGTGGGGACCACGGGGCAGGGACTCTGTGCTCCATGAAAAGCACTGGGAAAAGCAGAGTCAGGAGAAAGCAGTTCTCAGAGAGGTACCCGAGGAGGGCAGGCACAGGTCAGGAGGTAGGGGTGGCTTTTGTTTTATTTTTGAGGGGGGAAGCATCCATGGGCACAGATAGGGAAGCACAGATCAGGCCAATGGATACAGTAACTAGCCACAGTTTTTGAATGAATTACCACCACAAACCAGGGGCAGACCACCAGTGAGCTACGCAGCTTCTGCCTCGCATGATCTCCAATCCCCAAGGGCACAGCACTTCCTGAAAATGCGGCGGCTACCGACAGAGATCTGCCACACACCAAGGACCTTAACATGTCTTAAAGGGCCTTAAAATGGTCCTATTGAGGAAACTGTCCTTGTGCCGTTTACACAGGAGGAAACTGGATTTGAGAGGCACATTCAGACCTGCCTTATATGGAGTTGGAGAGATGGCTTTGCAAGGGATGAAAGGAATTAAATAAGGATGGGGAGGGGAGAGGAGGAGGAGGGAGGGGAGAGGAGGAGAAGGGAGGGGAGAGGAGAAGGGGGGAGAGGAGGAGGAGGGAGGGGAGAGGAGGAGAAGGGAGGGGAGAGGAGGATTCGAGAAAGGCAGAGGAAGGGAAGGAAGAAGAAAGAGAAGGGGTGAGGGGAGGAAGAGAGGAGGGAGAGGGAGAGAGGGGGAGGGGAAGAGGGATAGGAGAAAGGAGGGGAGAGAAAGGGACCTTGTGCTTTGAGACATGGTCTCTCCCTGGGACTACATGCTCACAATCCCGGCTTTAAGGTCACTAAGACAAGTGGATCACTGGGACGCACTGGGGCCCAGCCTAGCCTACTTGGTAAGTTCCAGGCCAATAAGAGACCCTAATGTTGAAAGAAAGAAAGAAAGAAAGAAAGAAAGAAAGAAAGAAAGAGGGGGGGGAGGGAGGGAGGGAGGGAGGGAGGGAGGGAGGGAGGGAGGACAAAACAAAAAGCAAAACCGAGGTAAAGTGTGCCTGAGGAATGACTCTAAGGTTGTGTCTGCTCCAGCCTCTACCTTCAATCAGCACACGCACACATATACAGTCACACACACAATCACACGGTCACACACACACACACACACACACACACACACATACACACAGAGTCACACACACACAGTCTCTCTCTCACACACACAATCACATAGTCACACACAAATAAATACATTTCTATGTAACAAGGATAAATGTAAAAGCCAGCCAGCCCAGCATGTGTGCGAAGGACCAAGGACAGCCTTCAGGCCTCACGCGGCTCCCTCCACCACGCAGATTAGCACGCAAACACTTCGACCCATTAAGCGGCGTCTCTTGCTTTGAGACCTCGTGCTTTGAGACATGGTCTCTCCCTGGGGCCACATGCTCTCCGATTGGGCTATCTGGGGGGCCAGGGAGCCCCAGGCTCCCAGCGCTGAGCATGCGCCACCATGCTCAGCTCTTTGCAGGAGCTCTGGGGATTTCACTCAGGTCCCCACAGGTGAACAACAGGCACGCACCAGCCGAACCATCTCCCCAGCCCCACGTGGGTCTTCTTTTATTATTAATAGCTCAAACAAACTTAGGCACAAGAATAAAGCTCTTGCAGAGCGAGACAAATGTACACATTGTTGTCTAGTGTTAGCATGTATCTACCACCCAATTAATGAAAACTTCCAGCAAGCAATATGGACGCTGAAGGCAGCAGACACCTTCACCTGTGACCTGCATGCTAATGGGACCACAGCGCTCGCTCGCTCGCTCTGTCTCTTGCTAAGTGGCTGGGGCTGGGCTGCGGGTCTTGCAGAGGGCCTTAACCCTACCAATGGGCGTGTCTGCCGGGCATCTGAAAGCTTTACAGTAAATGGTGACTCATCTATAGAAGCCACCGTAGATACCACTGTGTAATAAGCCGAAATTTGTTCCATCCACATGAAAGAGAAGCGAGTACAGGGCTCTGCGTCTGAGTCAAACCGAGACCCCTGTGTACCACCGCGTTCATCTGCATCCAGCCAAAGCCCACACTGCAGTTCACCGTCTCCAGGGGACTCAGGCAGAGGAAGGCGGGGCTTCTAAGGAAGGCTCGAACTCACAAACGCACAGGTGTCCTCAGTTCTCCTCAGAGTCTCTCTCTGTACATGCAAGCTCAGCAGGTCCCTACGGGTCTGTAGCCTCATGTCAGACACTGCACCGAACACCAAGGCGAACAAGTAGACACAGATCCTGCCCTCCTGGTCTCCCACTGGTACACTCCCTCATCTGACCCAGTGAGTTCTCGTTTAACATCTCACAAAAAGGGAAACCGAGGGAGAGGACAATTACACAAGATCACACAGCTAGTTAAGAACTAGCATTCATATCTACACCTATGATACTGTGAAGCTGGGGCTGTCTCTGCCACTCAGCACAAGGAAACGAGGGCAGGTGGGCTCGGGTCTAAAGGAGTCCAGGGCCTAGTAAGGACACGGACAGTGAAGACAGTAACGGGGTCCTCTCAGAAACACAGTGAACATGGTTGGGATCTATTATGTGCACCTTCCTAAAAGGAGATCACGGCAATCTGGTGGAGGGAATAACACTAGAAACAGAAATGTCTAGGTACGTCTCCTAAGTTCATGGTCCACAGTGCAATCTTCTTTAGAGACAGGGTCTCAGCAAATGGAATTAGAATGTAGATTGTTCTAAGAAAGAGCTCGTTCTTTCTTAATGGTTCGTGCACAGGTATGTGGTGTGCAAGCATGTATGTATGAATGTTTCAGATGTGTGTGGACCTACATTGCACACTTTGAGCCGGTGCTGTGCTCAGTGCTGGAACCCACCCCGGTGGAGGAAGTGTGTCCCTGAGGTGTGGGCTTTGAGCTTTGAAAAGCCCACGCCATTCCCAGTTAGAGTCACACCACCCCCATCCCTGCCTTGTGTCCAAGAATCAGATGTAAGCTCTCAGCTACTGCTTCAACACCATGCCTGCCTGCCTGCCTGCTGCCTGCTGCCTGCTGCCTGCTGCCTGCTGCCTGCTGCCTGCTTGCCTGCCTGCTGCCTGCTGCCTGCTGTCCGCTGCCATGCTTCACTCTGTGACAGTCATGGACTGCAACCCTCAGGAACCATAAGCCCCTAAAGATGCATGTGTTTCTAGAAGCCATAGGTTGACATCAGATGTCTCGGTCAATCACTCTGCACTTTAATCTCTGAGGCCGGGTACCAAACATATGAACTGCTCCATGGCCTTCTTTGCACAGGGGTCATGCTAATACCTGTATCATGCCAATTTTAGCATATGAGCCGCTGAAGTGAGCCACAGCAGCTGTTCAACACACACACACACACACACACACACACACACACGCACACACACATGCACACACTCATCACAGACACACACACAAACACACACTACACACAGAGTCATGCACAGACACATACACACACTCATCATAGATACACACACAAATACACACACATACACATACCACAGAGAGACACACACATACACATAAACACTCATCACAGACACACACAAGCACACACACATACACCACACACACATGTGCACACACCACACAAACACTCATCACACACACATGTCCACACACCACACAAACACACACACACACATGTGCACACACCACACAAACACTCATCACACACACACATGTGCACATTCCATACAAACACACACACACATGCTCACACACCACACAAACACTCATCACACACACACATGTGCACATACCACACAAGCACACACATACACCACACACACAATGCTCACACACCACACAAACACTCATCAAACACACACATGTGCACATACCACACAAGCACACACATACACCACACACACATGCTCACACACCACACAAACACTCATCACACACACAAACACACACACACACACACACACACACACACACCCGTGTTAGGGAGGCTGCAGTTCCACACCTCACTTTCAGCTCCTGTAGTCCTTAGTACACTCTGACTTGTAGAAACATAAACACATCCCCACACACCAGTCATGCGCCCCCACTTTCCCCACCCAGACTTTGATTTCAAACATCCAGAACACTCGTCCAACCTGAGGCAGTCTTCTAGGGTAGCCTCGGAAAGCTAAGAGAAGGCAAGTTCCCAACAGATGTCCAGGTGTGCTGAGGAGCTGGGACTCCACCCTACAGGCTGCTGGCCAGCTCTTGGGCAGCAGAAGGGGGTGGTTTTATGTGTGTTTTATAACTGGAGGAACCTTCCAATCTGTATGGTCCACTCCTGTAACGGTCTTTGCCGAACCATATCCTTCCTGCTGGCACATCCACACTAATGACTTCAAGTCCTGAATGGAGCATCTCTGTGCAGTGGTTGGCTTCCACGGGAACACGCTTCTGACCAGACGCTCCCGCCTACAAGGCGGGCTGCTCAAACTCTCCGTGTCCACGGTACGTTCACTCCAGCATCCTCACACCCCTCATTCCCTGACCTCATCGAAAGCTGGGGAGGTCACCCTCCATTCTCCACTCCCACCCCAAACACCAGGAAACTCCCAGGTTATCTCTGGAGTACCCCCCACTGCATTCTGCATGGGGCACATTCCGCTTCTCTCCTCCCCAGGTTGCTGCAGTCACCCCTTCCCAGGTTCCCATTCCCTCCCCCCACTCCCCACTCACTCAGTTCAGCCACATTCAGAAAGGCACACATCCAGAGATGACACCCCCGCCTGGGGCCTCTGGAGAGACTGTGTTTGTTCAGGGCCCCCCACCCAACCTCATCCCTGCCTGCTCAAGCCGCTTCCTTCCACCGCTGATTGTGCCTCCTCTCCCTGCTCCTCAGCCTGATGCCACCTCCCTGTCCCAGCCAAGCACCCAAAACCAGAGGCATTAACCACCTTAGGGTTGGCACTTCCACAGCCTGGGATATTGCCACTTAGAACTTTTGAGTCAGTCAATGACATGCTGGGCACAGCAGGTGGCTCTCAACTGCCTGTATCTCCAGGTCCATGCAATCTGACAGCCTCTTTGAGGGCACAGAACATGTGGCATTTATACATACATACATACACACACACACACACACACACACACGCGCGCGCGCGCGCACGCACGCACGCACGCACGCACACCATCGTCGTCATCGTCATCATCATCATCATCATCATCATCATCCTCGGTTATATAGTGGGTTCAAGGCCAGCCTAGGTTACACAAGACTCTTGTCTCAAATTAAAAAGCTTCAGCCCTGACAACACAGACAGGGACACTGAAAGAATTTACAACCATTCCCAACTAAGAGAAACACATCCACTCCTTAAGGTAGACTATGCCCCAGCTGCAGACTCATGCTAACTGCCTCCACTCTTACAGCTGTGCTCAGAGCTTTGAGTGTCTTCATCCTAGAAACCCTTCCAAAAGAGTCATCATCAGCCCCCTATCACAGACGGGAGAGTGAGGCTCTGGGGACCACGTATAGTGACTCTACTGGAAGAGGAAGGAATCGAAGACAACCCAAGCAGTGTCCCTGTGGAGGTTTGAGTGAGAATGGCCGCCATGGGCTCATGTAGCTGAATGCTTGATCCAAACTTAGTGGCACTGTTTGGGAAGGATTTGGAGATGTGGTCTTGAAGAGGAGGTGTGTCCCTGAGGGGTGGGCTTTGAGCTTTCAAAAGCCCATGTCATGACCAGTTAGAGTCACCCCACTCCTTCTATGCCTTGTGCCCAAGAATCAGATGTAAGCTCTCAGTTACTGCTTCAACACCATGCCTGCCTGCCTGCCACCTCCCTGCCTGGCTGCCACCATGCTTCAGTCTGTGACCGGCATGGACTGCAACCCTCAGGCACTATGAGCCCCTAATCAAATGCCTCCTTTTATAAGATGCCTTGGTCATGAAGTTTTGTCGTTGCAATAGAAAAGTAGCGAGGACAACCAGAGACAGGGACTATGGTTCCTTCAGCCCTCAAGTACAAGGCCCAGGGCACGGTTGGCCTCATGGCTGTGTATCATCCACGAAGTCAGGGCCTGAATCCCTTCCTGTGGAAACTCTCTAAACCAGTACTCACTTCTTCATCTGAAAAAACACGAATAATCGGCCCTGCCTCCGAGAGTCCTTAGGAAGAGCTACAACAGTAACACGTGGCCATCTGAACCTTGCCTGCGAGTGTGGGTTTTTTTTTTTTTTTCTTGGCTGGGAAATGAACCCAAGACAACCCATAGGCCTGGGGACACTCCAGCACTGAGCTGCAGCTCCGCCTCAAAGGCCCTGTCTCCTCCTCCCGGTCCCCATCCCGGTCCCGTCTGAAATGGAAGGGAACAGGCTTTGCTTGGCCTTCCTGGGCTGGAGTCCTCTCAGGGGGCATTTGTAGTGATTCTGCGGGCTGCCTTCTATAGGGGAACGTCCACCTCCCCGCCTCTGTTGCCACACAGAGGTGGCTCTGCTTGGAACACCAGACGCTTGCAGACATGAGGGCAAAATGAGAAGGTGAGGCCTCACTGTTCCCTGCAGAGCCGCCCTAACAGAAGCCCACAGCCCCCCTGTCTCATTTGTGGTATCACCATCACCCCTTCTGGGTGGAGACAAAGGCATAGAGAAGAGATATGTGATTTGCCCCAAACCACAGGGCAACAAAGTGACTCAAACCCAGCTCTGTGTGGATGCCCGGTGCCAATGTTTCCTTTCACGGTTAGGATTTTCCCCACCTTTCTGCTAAAAACCTCAATATGGGCCAGCAAGATGGCTCGTGGGTAAAGACGCTTGCTGCCAGGCCTGACCGCCTGAATTCCGTCCCTGGGACCCATGTGGCAGGAGACAGAAGTTGTCCTCTGACTGTTATATAACGCTGTGCCATGTTAGCATACTACACACACACACACACACACACACACACACACACACACAATAAATAAATATAATTTTAAAAAATTTAAATAAAATTATTAAGTTAAACCGCAATATGTAACAGTCACAATTTCACCCAAAAGGACATTCATTAAATGATTCTTAAATTAAAACTTCATTGTAAAGAACTTGGGGGGGGGTATTTTGCAGTTAGGTTAGCCAGGTTCAAAGTTTATAACTCAATGAACACTGATTTATAGTTGATAGAGCCAGCAGGCTGGGCTTTTCCAGATTCTCATTAATGAGCCTGCCTAAGCCAGTCTAGAGTAAGACCTCCCTGTGTCCAGAGGATGAGTCTGCTGTTCTACCAAGGCAGTTATCCTAATGTTACCTAATTCCACAGACTTAGACAACTTCTGTGTTTGTTTCTGCATTTGAGAACAGGTTACTTTCTTCTTCTTCAGGACTGTCTCTCGGGGACTTACTCCCCCCAAAGCAAAAATACCCCAGCTCCACTCCTCAGCCACTGAAGAGGTACCCAATTTCCTTCCCTAAGACTAACCCAAGCCAGGTGTGGTGACCCACACCTTTATTTCCAGCCTTCCAGAGGCCTAAGCAGACAGATCTCCACCACCAGCCTGGCCTAGATATCAAGTTCCAGGATAGCCAAAGCTACATAGGAAGACCCCGTCTCAATATAATAACAATAATAAAAAATTTACCCAATTACAGCTAACATCACAAGCCCAATGAAACACTACTGAGTCTGTTGAATTTTTATCTTCTATAGTTAGGGATTGTAGCTTCCATTTCTTCTACACATCTGTTTATTATCTAGATTTCATATGACATTATTGTCCCCCTCCTGGGCTGACTGTGTCAACGACCCGGACTCTGTGCCTGCCTCTGCCGTCTGTTTTTGCCTCCTTGTGATTCTCTCACACTGTGCCTTTCCCACGGGTTACCATAACCATTTCCCCAGCCTTTCCTTTCTCCTGTCCGTTACACCAGTCTACTTATTTTTACTTTATTATTTATTTATTTATTTTTGAAACATGGTCTCCTGTAGCTCAGGCTAGCCTAAACTCAAAACACAGTGGATAATGGCCTTGAACTCCTGATCCTCCTGCCTCTGCCTCCTGTGTGCTGTGATGGCAGCAGGTATGTCTGTGCCTAGTTTTGACATTATCGTTTTTTAAGAAAACGTATTCCTTTACACTTAGTATTGTTTATTTATCTACTTATTTTCAATATGGTCTTCCTACATAAGCCTGGCCTGGAACTAGATATGCAGACCAGGCTAGCCTCGAATTCATATATCCTCCTGCCTCTGCCTCTCAGGTGCTGGCATCAAGGGTGGGCACCACCATGCCTGGCAGTAAAGATTTTTATAGCATTCCAGCACAATCGCTGTTTACACCAAGGGTAAATATTCTGTGAGTTTTAAGAGTTTTAAAAACAAACTTCTCCATGATTCTACAAGGATCTATGGATCTATGGATCTTAGGCTCTATGAGGTAAGACACCATTTTGTCTGAACGGTCGGTCATCAGCTTTGCCCAAAGAGCCATTTGTTTGAAGGTCACCTCTTTCCTTATTGTCCATCTCCAATTCTGCCGTCTACAAGTGTCTCCCCCTTTCCCCTTCCTGTGTTAGTGAGGGTGGTCACTCCCCACTGCTCTGCTCTGTCCTAACACGATGTAGCTCGGCCCAGCTGTCCAGCCGGCCTCCAGGCCCCTGCTGCTTTTCTGAGGGCCTCTGGGCGTGGCTCCACCCACCGCGCCGGCCCAGGTCGCTGCAGCAGCTTTCACGATGGCTCACACCGGAGTTTCACTGTCTGGCCATGAGATTGGAGCGTCGACTGGAGATCACTTTAACTTCTGCACACGAAGCTGCAGGGCCGCTTGTCACATTCTCGGAATAGAAATCTCGTGTCATTTGTAAACAGCTGTATTTTTGTCTCTTCCTTCCCTCTGCCAATCCTTGGTAGGTTTTTTTTCTTTCTGTTTTGTTCCTGTATTGTCATGGCAAGCCTCTGTTAGACTCTGTTAAACAAGAGTTAAGATAACAGGCTTTGGGCTCAGTTCCTGTTTCCTAGAAGCAGCCTCCCTCTGGAAGGCGTGTGACCTGCTCGCTCACACAGACCCCTCCCTCATGTATAGGAGGAGATTCTCTGATACCTATTTTAATTTTATGATACTTAATACTACATTTATCATGATATTTTCAGTATTTTTTTAATCTATTGAGACAGAATCCATCCATCCATTCATCAAACTTTGGGTACACATCAGATCCGTTCTTTCCCCTAACACTAGTCTGAGTTGATTTGAACTTATCTCCCTGGGATAAGCCTTCTGTAGTAATTTCTCAAGACGTCAATTTTTTTTAAAAATAATTTTTCTTTGTTGTTTGGTTCTGGGACAGAGTCTAAACTCCACAGGCAACTGAGAATAACCTTGAACTTCCGATTCTTCAGCTTTTACTCTCCTGGTGCTAGGACTGCAGGCGTGGCTTACGGTGCTGGTTTACACGGTAGGGGATAGAACCCAAAGCTTCAGGCATGCTACACAAACACTCTACCAACTGGGCTACGGCCCCAGCCTTAGTTCTCACTGGGGAGAGGGAGCATGATACATGTAGCCCAGGTTGGCCCAGAACTGATCCCTCGGTCTCCTCCATCCGCGTGCTTGGGTGACAGGTGTTCAGCATCACACCCAGCTTTAAGACTTTTAAACTTGATCTTCACCAAAAGGCTGAGAAGCTATTTAAGACTTGTCTCTGTCGGTTGGTTGACTTTTTTTGTTTTTTCTTTTTTTTTTTTAAGAACTTGTTAGGTGGCTAAAAATTTGCATAGAATTGAGAAATGAACTTCAAATGTCACCCCTTCTCTGGGAAGGTCTCCCAACTCCCACCTTTCTGAAGTAGACATCAAGGCTTCTTCACAAGGGTTTTAAAATAACCATGTGACCAGGTACCTGAATCGCTGAATCCCACAGGACTCGCCGGTGCCCCAGGAATGGCCGGGATATATCCCCAAGGGCAGTGGCTAATAGTCACTCAACAAACACTTCCTGAACCCGTCGGGTCATCCTTTCGTCTGTTTCTTTAGCTCACAGATAATTTTTGAGACTGTACATGAAATTAGTGTGGAATTTTCTTCTGACCTAGGTCTAAGCTTAAACAGAGGGTCTGAGCATTGGCGTGGGCAGGCGCCCTGCCGAGGGAAGGTACCAGAAATCTCTAGAGAGGGAGTTTGTTTCACAATGGTTTTAGGAAAGAGGCAATATAGGAAGTTATGAATGGTCCCAGTAAGCGTCCCAAACCAGCACAGGGGACTCAGGGGTAAAGATGTCATCTGTCAAAACGGGATCACAGCCTGGTGGAGCTCCCGGCCCACTGGTCATCAGCGCATACGCTGTGCCAACACTCTCCAAAGGCAGCCTATTGTTCCCGCTCCACACATAAAGAACCTGAGGCCCAGCTGGGGTAAATAATTTACCCAAGAGTCCTAGGACCAGCAAGTGGATGGACTAGCATTCAAACAAAGGCCCTCCCACCACACCCCTACATCCCTGACAGAGGGCCGGCAGGGGGCCTGGGTCCCAGGTCAGGGCCTGGATACCCAGCATCTTAGCAGAACAGGAAGCCTCTTAGTAGAACCAAAACTCCGAGAAGGAAACGGGACACAGAACAAAGCAGGAGACTCGGCTTTGTCCCGCCAGGGCAGCAGCGTCTCGGCCAGGATCCCAGCCGGAAAGAATCGCAGTCTCCGCTTCCTCAGACTAGACTGCCAGGGCTGAGGGTAGGGCTGAGCTACAGGAAGTAATTACGAGGCTGTCCACACCCAAGATGTCACAGGCTGGGTCTGGATAGGGAGGTCTCCCTGATCTACATTGCCTAAGGCAGATCAACGTCTAGGCAAGCAGGCCTCTCACCACCACGGCATCCCCGTTCACACTTAGAACTGGAACGTGGTCTCAGTACAGGGAAAACCTCAGCCTGGGATTTCCTTACCAGCTAATGTGCAGGGCTGGACCAGACAGCTGCTCCAGGCGCCACAAAGCACAACTATCAAAAGACAGGCTACATATATACATACATGCATGCATGCATACATACGTATGTACATATGTATTTATTCCATAACCCGCTTCCTTCCTCATGATCTGAGAGCTAGCCTTGGGCAGGTGTTAATCTAATATATTCCTTCTTAATTCAATGCCCTGACAACGATTGATTTTAGTCATCTGAGTCAGGATCCCACATAGCCCAGACTGGTCTCAAACTGGCTATACTGGCTATGTAGCCAAAAGTGAATTTTAACTCTTGGTCCATCCTTGCATCCATCTCCCATGTGCTCAGCTTACAGGCACGCATTACCCCATCACCATCCCAAGAAACAGGATTTCCATCTGGGGACTGGCTCCTATGCTTGCAGAAGGATCTGAGTTCAAGACCCTTAGCCCCACATAAATGCCTAAATGCCTGGTGGGCAAGGCAGCCCTCTTGTAATCCCGGAGCTCAGGAAGGCAGAACAATCAAAATCAGAGTCAAGGGATTCCCTTGAGCAAGCCGAGTAGCTACACTAGGCAGATCGATGCGTTCCGCGTTTAAGTGAGAGACCCTGTCCAGGTAGGTACCCAGTGTCACGCTGTGGCCTCCAGGATCAGGCACATACCTTCACATTCATGGGAGCATACACACACACACACAGTAATACACATACAGTAACACATACATACACACACTATACACATACAGAGTAACACACACACAGTAACATACACATACAGTAACACACACACACAATAATACACACACATACAATAACACACAGTAACACACACACACACTACACACACACAGTAACACACACAAACATACACATACATACACACACACTCACACACAGTAACACACACATACATACACACACTCCACACACACATACACACACAGTAACACACACATACACACATAAACACACACAGTAACACACACAGTAACACACTAACACTCCACACACACACACAGTAACACACACATACATACACACACACTCACACACACACAGTAACACACACAGTAACACACACACTCCACACACACACATACACACACACATATACCTACACATACACACACACTACACACAATCTTAATTAACAAAATGCATACTGTGGCCCAATTCACACAACTATCCACAACAAAACAAAAAGCACCAGCTATCTGCACGCGGCCGTGCATCTCAATGTTTTTACTTCACTGTGTGTACAACCCGCTAGGTTGACTCATCGGCCCTCTGATGGTCCAGGGGCCCAGCTTTCATCAGCCCTTCCCTTAGGGGTGGATATTTATGTCTGTCGCTATCTTTCCCTTTACCCGATTATAGCAACATCCTCCAAACCCCGCACGGGCAGGAGAATTTTCCTCCAGGGCAAGGCACCTAAGACTGGAGCGGTTAGGTACTGGGATGTGGGCGTTTATAATCTCGATAAATAGCAAGGTTCCCTTCCCACACAGTGATGCACACTGGCTCTCACAGGCAATGTCTAAAATGACTTTTTATCAAATCAGTGTGTTATCAAGTGTTTCATCTTTTCTGATCTGATAGGTTAAGAGTGCCCTCCCGGTGGGGTAGCTCAGATGGAGTTTTGTGTACCAGTTTAGACATCTCTAAATCCTGAAGAAACTGCCACACTGTGTTCCCTGCAGATGCATGGTCATGTCCTTCATTAATTTTCCGTAAGATTAGTAACATGTTTATTTATTTCCCGGAGCTCTTTGTATGCAAAAAAACAAAACAAAAATAAACAAACAAAAAACTCTTTCTATAATGTAATTTTTTTCCTTTGGGGTAGGTTCCCCACCCCCCACCCCCCATGCACAGCTTATTTTCACGATTAAAAAAATTCTACTGATCTTTTATTCTATGACTTATATCCAGTTTCAAATTTAGGAAGGTATTTCTAAAGTGATAAACAATTTTTCTGATTTTTTTTTTTTTGAGACAGGATTTCTCTGCATAGCCCCAGCTATCCTGCAACTCTATAGACCAGGCTGGCCTTGAACTCGGAGATTCTCCTGCCCCTGCCCCTGCCCCTGCCCCTGCCCCTGCCTCTTGCATGCTGGGATTAAAGGAACTTGCCCTACCACTGCCCCACTGGTTTCTGTTTGTTTGGTTGGTTGTTTGGTTGGTTGGTTGGTTTGTTGGTTTGGTTTGGTTTGGTTTTATGGGTTTGATGTTGTAGGTCTTTTCTGTTTTCAAGACAAGGTCTTGTATAGCTCAGGCTAGCCTAAATGTTGCTATGTAGTCAAGGATGCTCAAGGAAGTTTGGATTTGTCTCCGTTCCCTGAGTGCTGTGATCTCCTAGGCTAGAACCACCACACGGGGTTTGTGCAGTGCTAGGGTTTCAGTCACGGGGGGCGCAGGGGGAGGCAGCGCTCTGTCAGCTGAGCCACATCCCCAGTCTCTTTATGGGACTTTAATGGGGCACCTCCTGTTTGCCGCCTTGGTACGAAGCAAAACTTTGGCTACTGGTCTGACAAAAACCTACCTTCCCTGTTCAGGAAGCGCCTAATTATTCCCATAAGAGTTTTTATTGGAAACAGATGTTTAATTTTTTATCAACTATTTCCGTATCTTATTTTCTCCTCAGATCCTGTAATATAACAAATGCTTATTCCTAGAAACCCTAGCACTATCCCATGCTGCCATGCCCCTCCAGAGGCCCACGTGACTGTGCATGTCTCTCTCTCCCTGGGCAGCTGGATTCTGTCTGTTCATTGTATTGTTAGGATTTTGCATCCCAGCCTACAAAACAGAACTCACGCTGTAGTGGAGTGCACATGCTCCCTTCTGTCATATATCACTACTCTGCCTTCAAACAAAGAATGTGAGTGTCCCCTCTCTGTCCTGGGACAATGTGATTGGCAGCAACATCACCTGCATCTTCAATGCCCTTCTGTTCCTGGAACTGTTTAAAGGGCTAGCTCTTTTAAGTTTCTCCACATCTCCCGCAGTAATTGGTCTGTTTACATTGTGTTCTATTTCGGTACCATTTTTAAAATTAAAGAACACATACTTTCATAATTCATAAATGATTTCTAAACACAGCAAAGGACTCCTCCAGGCTCACTCGAAGAAGCAAATTATAGACTCCACCCCAGCCAGACCTAACCAGGACAACACCAACCACCCTGGCTCCGGAACTCTGCATCCCTGTTCCCCACCCGACTTAGCCCCACCCCCCCATCATGAGAGGAGGAGGGAAGGTTTTCAACAAACCAGGAACACACTCCAGAGAAACCCAGGGCTCAGCATTGCCACAAGAGGGCCGTCGTTGATGTAAGCTTGAGGGGAAGAGAACCACCATTGAGAGAATGGCCCACCAGACTGGCCTGTGGGCAAGCCGGTGGTGCATTTTCTTGATTGGTGACTGAGGTAGGAGGGACCAGCCCACTGTGGGCGGAGCCACTCCTGGGCTATAAAAGGCAGGCTGAGCCGGAACAAGCCAATGGGGAGCACCCCTCCATGTTCTACATCAGTTCCTGACTCCAGATTTCTGCCTTGACTTCCCCTCAAGACAGACCGTCACCAACAAGCAAACTAACCTGCCTCGGGCATCAAGAAAGGACGACATAGTCCCTCATGTTTTCTGCTGTTCTCAGCAGCCCAGACCCTTCCAGCTGCGGGGAGACCCTTCCGGCTACTTCTAGGCCCCTTTCATCTCTCCTTAAAAATGTTCAAAACATCAATGTGTGCCTGTGTGTGTGTGTGTGTGTGTGTGTGTGTGTGTGTGCCTGTGTGTGCATGTGTGTGTGTGCATGTGTGTGTGCATGTGTGTATATGTGTGTGTGTGTGTGGGGAGAAACTGAACATGCATGTGCTACAATGCACACACGGTCAGAGAACAACCTTAGGCGTCAGCTCCCTTCTTCCACTGTAGTTTCCAGTGATCAAATTCAGGCTATAAGGTTCGCGTGGCAACAGCTTTTCCCGGATGAGCCATCTTGGTCATCCCACTTCTCTAACACCAGCAGCCACGCCCCCCAATTCCTATCCAAACAGACACACATGTCCAAATCAACAGGACAGAAGGACGTACAAGCGTTCGCTTTCCACGCACCTTCCAGAAGTGACATACTTGGTACACCAGAACACAAGCCCAGAATGCCCCAGGCAACACAGAACACAGAGAAGCATTTCAAACACAAAGTGCCCGCAGTCGGGGAGGGCTATGCCGAGGCCCTTCGATGGGGGACTAGCCAGTGTTGAAGGCTAGATCTGCCTGGCTAGAGACGGTAAGGGTCCAGAGAAGCCTGTTACGCGTGCGCTCCGGAGCCAGGGCCGGGGGGTGTGGAGGCCACACAGAGCGCAGGCAGCGGGAACCAGGACGGGCTCCTGTACAGGTAGGAACAGGAAGAAAGTGGTGATTTGGTCACACTCCCTACACCGCATGATACCAGGCTTATATTCAAAGAAATGACTAGCTATGCCAAGAACTTGGGTGAGCTCGGGGTGCGTAAAACCACAGCCCTGGGCTGTTGCCGCAAGTGAACTGCAAACAACACACACACACACACACACACACACACACACACACACACCCCAAGCTTTAATGACAAGCTACAGACAGGAATCACACAGTTGTCTTCGTGTTATACAACCAAAACCACACATCCTTTAAACCACACACAACGTCAGAGGCTATCTGTGCTGGCCCCGTGGGTCTCCACACTAAAGTGCTCTAGACGACCCTGTCAGAGGCAGAGTCTGGCTCTGGGAGACGGCTCAGTCCGTAAGTGTTTGTGTAAGCCTGAAGACCTGACTTCAATTCTCCAAAAGCTCATACAAAGAAGACTGGAACCACAGCACCCTCACTGGCAACCTCA
The DNA here is from genome assembly GCA_964023405.1 of Apodemus agrarius. Taxonomy (NCBI): domain Eukaryota; kingdom Metazoa; phylum Chordata; class Mammalia; order Rodentia; family Muridae; genus Apodemus; species Apodemus agrarius. Next base: position 34,330,778 of record OZ030014.1, on the reverse strand, counting down.
CCGATGGGGAAGCCTGGACCACAGGATTCCTCAGGGTAGACGAATTGTTGGGCCACAGGTGCAGTGAGACACCATGTCTTATAAACTAAGGGAGAGAGGGACCAGAGAAGCCCAGCACTGATTGGCCTCTGGCGTCTACACAGGTGCACACGGGCACACACAGAAAGGAAAACTCCGAGGAGACTACCGTGGGTGGGGACCCAGGCTCTGCGTTTCTTTCTAAGTACCTCCTTGTCATACTCCTCTGGGGAGGCAAAGGACTACATGGGTCTGAGGGCGTGATGGGCCGGTAGGGCATGACTGAGAGAAGGCTAGAGGCTGCCGGATGTGCGGGGCTGGGGCAAGTGTCTGGGGAGATCCTACATGGGGAGAACACAAACGAACCCACACACTCCGTGTCTACAGGGAGGACAGACACGCTCAGACAGCACAGCCGGGAGCCTGATGGATGTCCCATCTGCCTTCTGATTACTGTCACAGAACCACTCCAGGGGCCCTAAGCCAGGCTCTTTAGAGAGCTGATGCCGCTGGATTAAGTCAGGAAGCCTCAAGGTGTCGCGTCATTAGTCCTGATAAGGAAGAAAAACAAACCTTGAGCAGACTTCCATCTGCCTCCCCTCCCAGTTACGGGAATCAAGGGTCACATTTACGTTCAGGTTCAAAGGAGAACACACTGAACTCTTGAGATGGGCCGGGCAGTCCATAGAAACCTCTAAGAGTTCAAGAAGATGCAGGGAACTGATGGGAGCTGCCACAGTCTCCAGTAGCTTTAAAAAAAAAAAAAAAAAAAAAAAAAAAAACGGGGAGAAGCAGGTATGCATAAGGGAATGCGGTGTCCATGGAGACCGGAAGAGGGTGTCAGATCCCCTAAGGTGGAGTGGCAGGCCTGGGGTGATGCTGGGAACCTAGCTTGGGTCATAGGCAAGGGCAGCACGGGCTCTCAACCTCCAGCCGTGACTCCAGCACCACCCTTCCGGGAGCGTCTCTCCTGTTGCCCCTCTCCTGTCTCATCGCCACACGTTTTTGGAAGATAGAAAGGCTCCTCCTGGAGCTGGAGAGATGGCTCAGCGGTTAAGAGCACTGGCTGCTCTTCCAGAGGTCCTGAGTTCAATTCCCAGCAAGCAACCACATGGTGGCTCACAACCATCTGTAATGGCCGACGAGGCCGTCTTCTGGTGTGTCTGAAGACGGCTATGATGAACTCATATACATAAAATAAATTTTAAAAATCTTTCAAAAAAAGAAGAAAAGAAAAGAGGGAAGGAAGGAAGGAAGGAAGGAAGGAAGGAAGGAAGGGAAGGGAAGGGAAGGGAAGGGAAGGGAAGGGAAGGGAAGGGAAGGGAAGGGAAGGGAAGGGAAGGGAAGGGAAGGGAAGGGAAGGGAAAGGAAGGGGAAGGCTCTTCCTACAGAGGCCTCATCCTTCAAACTACTTGCTTAGACACTGTGGCTGAACTCTGTTTCTCATCCTACGGCCATGGTGATTAATTGCTAGCAAGTGCTAAGCCTACAGAGATAACCATGTTCCAAGACAGACCAGACTCCACATTCATATGACCCACAAAACGAAGCTGTGCACATCAGTGGACTGACACACATTGAGTGGTTAATGAACGTGTGCAGAACCCCCACAGTCCCCTGGACTCGAAGGGCTGGAAGGAAAAGAGGAGTCTTTCCAGTGCTCACGTAGCAACCAGATGTTCACATCCCTGACGCTCGGCACGCAGCAGGGTGGAGAGTTTCCCACATCCGTGGCCAAAAGTTCTACAGAGCAGGCAAGGACCACTCCTCAACGGAGAGCAGGCTATTGGTTCTAAATGGACGCGGGGCGGAGGGAGGGCGTGTTCTGCGGGGCACTCCTGCAGTGGTGTTGACTAAGGAACACTAAGGGACAATTAATCTCTCCTCCAGAAGTCAGGCTAAGCCACTCACCCCAAACCACCCAGTCCACTTTAAAGCAAAGGCCAGAATCCAGGCCCCAGAACTTTCCAACCAGGGGTAATGTATCTAAATCCCTGTATAAACCTTAACCTCACTTCAGAGAGCCTTATGAAATTAGAACTAAATGTGGCACTTCAGCACAGCGGATGTGGCTGAGCTGGTTAGGAGTTTGCCTGGCCTGCAGAAAGCCCCAAGTTCAACACCAGCACCTCATCAAGTTGGGTGTGGTGGCTCCTTCGTGTGGAGGCAGAAGGATCCAAGTTCAATGTCATCCTTGACCAAGTAGAGAGTGTGAGGCTGGCCTGGGCGACATGCTGTCTCAATAACAGCAAGAAAGGGACACTTCCTTGTTCCAAAACAACAGCCGCTTCCCACCATCTCTTGACAAAGAAGCACACTTTAACCCACACGAAGCAGGTCCCAGGTTTAGGCAGCAGGGGGTGGGGGGTGGGGGGAAATGGAGCCAAGTCATGTGACCTCTTCAGGACTCAGCTTAGAGTCAAATGAGTGCGACGTCCCTAAGATCCTTCCCACACTGAAATACAATCAGTAGGCATTTCCCTCCGCGGTGGAGAGAGAGGCCCCCAGCCACCGCCCCTGAGCTGCACAGGGGGATGAGCCAGGAAGCAGATAAGAAACTGCAGCCCACTGACGCCCACCAATCGCCTGCGTGGACAGCCCGAGCTTCGCCCGCCCACACAGGAGGAGGACCGCCAGCTCCCAGCTGTCCCCGGAATGCCTGCCAGGAAGAAATCTACATCAAAGTTTTTCTTTTTTGTTGCTTTACAGTATTATTTTCTTCTTAATGACTTTTTTTTAATGCTATAAATCACAGAATGAATTCATTACAGATAATCAGAAAAACATTTTATTTTTAATAACTTCTTTAAATCATAAAATAAGTGTATAGTTATTACGGCGAAGTCAAGGACTTCTTAAAAGAAAACCCCGCTTGTAAACAAATCTAAACCCATTCTATTAGTTAAGTCAAATTCCAGTTGAGAGTCTAAGTCACATGGGGATCTGAAGTTGGCCTTCTAGACTGCATTGGTTAAGTCTTAGGCTGTCATGAGAAGCTACAGGGCCCTGGTCAAGTCTCTCACAGGAATGGAAGAAGGCATATCTCCATGTCCCTGGCAGGTGGCCACCCACCTCCACCCCAGTCCTTCCCACTTCCAGTTCTTTTCCTGCTAGCATGGGCCGCTGTGTCGTAAGCTCCATCAACTGTGCCCGCTGGCAGGTTCTGTATGAAGATGCTTTTAAAGTTATTATTTGCTATTATTATCTTAGGGGAGACTATATATATGACACTGCACACATGTGGAAAGCAGGGAACAGCTTTCCGGATCTGCTCTCTCTTTCCACCTTGTTGAGTAAGGGTCTCCCTTGTCTCTGCTGCTACGCTTCGTACTCCAGGTGAGCTGGCCTTAGGAGTTTCCTGCAATTCCCCTGCCTCTGCCTCCCATCTCTCAGCAGGAACACTGGGACTACATGAGTTGAGCACCACATCCAGCCATCTTATGTAGGTGGCGGGGACCAAACTCCTGTTGTCAGGCTTGTAGACAAAGCACCTTGACCTCCTGAACAATTTCTCCAACGCCATGAACCAACGTTGGTCTCTCACGTGCTCTCTGTTCCCAGGAAAGTCTTACACTTCTTAAACTTAAACCTTTCTCGTCTCCGAGAACAATATTTGTTCCAAAGAGTTGTGGGTTTTGTTGTGGGTGGTGGTGTTTTTGTTTGTTTGTTTGTTTTTGTTTGCTTGCTTGTTCAGCGATGGAGTCTCTCCGTGTAGCTAGACTAGCCTGAATCTATCCTCCTGCCTCAGGGCTACCCAGATTCTGGGGTTATATGTATACACCACGATGCCTGGCTTGCTCTAAAATTTAAATGATAAAACATACAGAAGGAGTCCAGGAATGCGCTTGATAAAGGACAAATATGATCACTAAATGGTGGCACATAGTAATCGCTTTCAAACGCTCTCCATCCTTGCTCTCACAAGGAAACGTTCCCTGGGCGAGATGGCTCAGCAGTTGAGAACACTGGCTGTTCCTGCACAGGGCCAGGTTCAATTCCCAGCACCCACATGGTGGCTCACAACTCCAGTCCCAAGAGATGTGACACCTTCTTCTGGCCTTTGGAGAGCACTGCACGCATGACATGCACGTACGCACATGTAAACAGATACTCATATACACAAATGACAAAAATTTGGAAAGATGTTCCTTTATGTCATTATCCAGCAAACAGCTACCTAAAGGCACACATACACTAGTAAGGAAATGCTGTCTCGGGGCACTGCCGGGCCATGCGAATCTGCTCTATTCAATGGTGTGCCTCTTCTACTTTTTTCTGTTCCGGATCATTTCTTTTAATTACTGATTTTGATCACTAGCCTGATTATACCACCTACTGGGTGATTACAAACTGTGGTTTGAAAAGCCCTGATTTATAGTAAATCAACGGTTTTCTACAGCTTCCTACTTTCACAAACTTAGTTTTACCTTCTAGACCAGGACAAAGGGCTGGAGGGCAGGCAGCTCACTGAGTAAGGGCGATTGAAGCCAAGCCCGAGGCCCCAAGTTCAATCCCCAGGATATAGGTAATGGAAGGAGAGGACTGACTCCTATACATTTTCTCCACACACATACATTTACATGCACATTTACGCATACAAAACAAACACACATAATAACATTAACAACAAAAAGAACAGCCACCCCGCTCCTTCAGCCACATACCAGACCTGCATTTGAAGCGTCTCACTCCCTCAGGCATGGATGTCACCTAGCTTGCCAACCCCACCCCCACCCCCACCCCACCCACCCCCCACCCCCCATTCTTAGTCTTTTGGTTTGGTTCGGTTTGGTTTTGGCTTTTTCAAGACAGGGTTTCTCTGTATAGCCCTGGCTGTCCTGGAACTCACTCTGTAGACCAGGCTGGCCTCGAACTCAGAAATCCACCTGCCTCTGCCTCCTAAGTGCTGGGATTACAGGCGTGTGCCACCACCCGGCCCGTTCATAGTCTTGGGGTGCAGATGGACAGACATGACTTGAGTGCAGCATCAACAGGCCCCCGTGCACACGTGACGTTCAGAGAGCAGCTTTCTGGGGCGCATTCTTGCCACCATCCACTCTGCCTTGAGTCAGGATCTTGTGTTTTTCTGCCCTTGTCACTTAGTCCAGGCTAGCCGCTGCCTCTGCTTCCCATCTCGCAGCAGGAGTACTGGGATTGCAGGGGCACAATATTGCAACCACCGCCAGGCAGTGGTGGCGCATGCCTTTAATCCCAGCACTTGGGAGGCAGAGGCAGGCGGATTTCTGAGTTCGAGGCCAGCCTGGTCTACAGAGTGAGTTCCAGGACAGTCAGGACTACACAGAGAAAACCTGTCTCAAAAAAAAAAAAAAATTGCAACCACCTTGCTATGTTGGTTTGGGATTCGAACACAGGCCACCAGGCTTGGGCTGCGAGCCCCTTTACTCAGTGAGTCATCTCCTGCAGCTCCGCCCCCTTCCCTCCTGGCCTATCCCTCTCTTCTGAACTCCTCGCTTCCTCCAAATGCTTCCCTTTAAATCCTGGAACCAGTAGGGCCCTGCCCATCAGTTGTCGTGCCCTCTGGTGGGTCCTTTGCCAGCACCACTTTGGATGCTCAGACCAGAAAAGCTCATCTGGATTCTTCCCGTTCATCCCAGACTCGTCTCTCAAAGTCTCAAAGTCAGATATGTCCTTTAAAAAAAAAAAAAACTAAACTACCTACCGCGTCTGTCCTTGTACAATGAGATTAGAATACCTCGGGGCCCATCAAACGAGAAAAGTAAAAGTGGAGGCGAGTCTCGCTATGCAAATGCGAGCGAGACTCTACCAGCAGCCAGCGTCCCTTCCTACTCATCTCGGAACCAGCTCTGCCTGCTGACTCTCAGTCCACGTCAGGAGGGCCTCCCGGCTCTGCCGCATCTGCCTCCCTTCAGAGTAAGAGCCACCAGCCCTGCAACAAGGAATCGCACACCTGGCTGCAAGCACAGCCCTTCTGAGCTGAGACGTCCCAGCACCACCTTGCATGGGCAGGAAGAGATAGACATCAGACACAGCCACAGTTTCCCATATCCTATCTGCGTTTGTGGTTATCGAGAATGCATTCATGGTAATACCAAAAAAAAAAAAAAAAAAAAATTAAATGCATACACACATGCCTAGTATCACTACTCGGATGGGTAACATTTTGTAATTTGGGTTTTTTTTTAAAAAAAAGTTTCCAAAGCAATGAAAAAAAAATTCTTCTCTGTCATCAAAACTTGAGCAGGCCTGTCTGGGCTCGCTTCGTACTGCAGAACTCACCAGACTCATTCAGAAGGGATGAGCCCAGGGGCGCAACCTTGTCTGCCACCCCTCAGCGAGGCGTTTGAGGTCGGTTTTACATTTTAATAAGAAGGTCCCTGTGTGCAGTAGCGACTAGCCACAGTCCTGGCTTTCTTAAGAGTCAACAATGACTGAGAAACTTCAAGCTGTCCGTTCGTTCGTGTGTCTGCTGTTTACGCATCCCAAGGCTAGTCACAACATCCCTCGTGTGTGACAGGACCACCGTCTTGCCCCGAGACTCTCATGGACAGCTCCCTTCCCAGTGTTTCACTCTTATGGACAACACTTCCCCCAGAAGCATTCTCGGTATACAGTTTCTCCCACGCACGTGGACAAGTTTCTCCAGGCTGTTACATATCCGGAAATTTAAAAAAAAAAAAAAATCCAAGATGCATAACATGGGAACACACCGCTTCATGAAGTCACAGCACCCTTCTCAGCAGCCCAGGATGCCATGGCTACCTACATCCTCCAATGCCTGCCATAACACTGCTTCTCAACGTCTGCCCATCAAATGGGCGCACACAGAATCTTTGTGAATTGTGCCCCTCCTGAAGCACAGCGTCCTCTCCTCACTCTCTGTACTCTTCTTCTATGGCTTGTATCACAGCCCGGCGTAACAGCGGAGCACCTGTGGGATGACTAGATTCAAGCCGAGGCCACGGCTGTTTCCTCCACACACACACGACCCCACAAAGCATCTCCATACGTGCTGAGGAGTGACCACACCAGCGAGCAATAAGCAGATCCACTTCAGACTCTGACGTGGTGCTGGCTAGTACAGCCTGGGCTTATGAGTCGAGTCTGGCCTCCCTGACTCGAGTGATGGAGTCTCCATACCTGGGCTGAAGAACGGGAAGGAGCACCAAAGCCCAGCCTCGAACAGGGCAGGTCACCGGTGAAGCACCGGAAACACCGACGATAACAAAGAGGCAGCTTTTGTGAATCACACTGCGACTGCGAACCTCACTCACCACTAACCAACAGCCAGGGCCGCTTACAAAGCAGTCTCTCGTTTGCTGTTCGGTCATCCGATCATGCTGGTTCCCTCATTTTGTGGCAGGAGCGATGGCTCGGTTGGCAAAGGGCTTGATACACAAGCGTAAGCCCCTGAGTTCAATGCTCAGAGCCCACATGAAATGGCAGGGCGTGGTGGCACAAGCTTGTAATCACAGCCCCGTGGAAGCGGAAGTTGGTAGACCCTGCAGCTCTCTGGCCAGCGAGCCGCTCAAGAGTGAGAGGCTCAAACAACAGGGTGGGCACTCACTAGGCTGACCTCTGGTCCACACTCACTCACAGGTAAAACAGATGCTCGGATCTAATCCATGGGAAGAGTCAGCTCCAGCTCAGTCCAGCGCTGCCCCAGACCCTGTCCACACTCTCTCCTGAAGCATGGTGCCTCTCCTGCTTTTGCTCCTAGACTGTCCGCACTGCTCCTCAGGTTCCACACTTTGCTCCACAAATTCTCTTTCGACTCGGGTAGCAGAAATTTAGAGTACAAAGTCACCCTGCCGTCTATCCCCCATTCGGGATGACAACAGACTCGCCTCAGAGTGGCTGGCTGGTGACACCCAATAGGTGGACCGGGAGCATCACTATGTTCTGCCTGCCTTCATTTTCCCAGCCGGTGTGCACACACATCAGCGTACGTGTGTGACACAGACCACACAGCCTCCTGACATCCTTCTGGACCTGCTCCCACGGCGTGGACGGCTTGCACCCCATCACACATGCTCTAGAGCTATGTAGCATCCTGCGAGCACTGGCTTGCAGCGGGAGACAGCTGGGAAGGGCTTGCTGTGGCCTTGGGGCCAGAAACACAAGTGGAATCCGGGTAACCTGCAAAGATGCTGTTATGATAACAAACCCTCGGGCCTCAAAGCAGCACTTGGGGCTTCTATTCTGATCAACTGAAAAAGCTACAAGCCCCAAACCACAGGCAATGTCAATTTTCTGCCAATGCCAACCACTCCTGGTATCAGTGAGCAACCCGGGGATGCATTTATCAGGAAGGCAGCCTCATCCCGCAACCATGTTTCTCCTTCTGCACACTGGACTACCCTCGTCCAGCTGGTCTTTTTCTGAAATCATGATGGCCCCAGGAACAGAAGACAGGAGAGAGGGGATGAGAAGGTTGGTGCTGCTCCTCCACCAGCAGATGAGAGGCCGAGCCTGGGTGCAGACTTCCAGTGGCCGCTCTCCTCGAGCGCCTGCTATCGGAGTCCTGCACCTTATACTGCATATATTAAGGATGCAGCAGTGACAGTGTTCCACAACCTCTCCCTGCAGTGATCTGAGAATATCACCCAGCTCCCTTCCACAGTTCAGAGGGAAATAAGAGCTGTGGTCCTAAAGCCTAAAATAATAATAATAATAATAATAATAATAATAATAATAATCAAACACAGACCTGCTGAGGTCAAGAACGCATTGGCCTCAACACATGCAAAATGAAGGGGCTGGGTGTGGCACAATGCCAGAGGATCCGGAGTCTAAAGTCATCCTCTGCTACGTGGTGAGTTGGAGGCTAGCCTGAGGTACATCAGACCATGTCTTCACAAAATAACACAAAGCAAAGCACTGAGGATGAATTCATTTAGGGAATGTTTAGAGAAGAAATTCAGGAGGCCCCTCCACTCCCTCTCCACCTGCCTCCCCTCCCCTCCCTCCCTCCTCAGCCTGCCTCCCCTCCCCTCCCTCCCTCCTCAGCCTGCCTCCCCTCCCCTCCCTCCCTCCTCAGCCTGCCTCCCCTCCCCTCCCTCCCTCCTCAGCCTGCCTCCCCTCCACACAGTCATTATTCCCAGCATGCTGCCCACTTCCCAGGAACCCACGGTGATAAGTCCAGCACACTGGCTCTGAGCCACAGGGTCACACCCAGTTCCTCTGAAAGAGTCCCTTCTGCTGCCAGCGCCACAGTGGCTGGAGACCGAACTCCATCCAGGCCCAGGCCCGTCGGCTCTCCACACTCATCTGTACACAGCAGGCACAGGATAAATGCTGTTGCGCCAACAGATGAGAACACTCGCTATTCCGAGTAAAAGCCAAGTCATCCCTAAGACGACTTGCCACCGTTCTCCGATGACTTCATTTCTCCAAGGACGGGGCGTACCAGCCAGCATCTCTCTACCCCCCCCACTTTCTCTCCCCCAGCTTTCTTCCTTTTCGCTCCCCCCCCCCCAACGCTGGGACAGCAGAGCCCTTCATGGCGGCTCCTCCCTCGTTCAGGCTGATGGGCCCCAGGAGCTCCGGGAGCCCCTGCTCACCTCAACAGTGCCGGTTGCAGGCCATCCTAAAGGAGCCAAAGCCCAGCACAAAACCAAGCATGGGGGTGGTGGTGGAAGCTCTCGAAGCTGCCTCCTCCTCCTCCTCCTCTCTCTCTCTCTCCCTGGGGCCTTAGCTCTGTCAGATTTTGAAGCATAATGAGTTTTGTTTCATAACAGTCTTAAATGAACTGGAAGGGGGAGGGGAGTAGCAACGATAAAAATCTTAATTAAAAAAAAAAATTCCTACAGGCAGATATTTTTCCAAATCCTAAGATGTAATGAAAGTGCTAGGAGCCCCGAGCCCCACGGACACAGCGTCCCGCGTGCACGTATGGAGCGCCTACGACATACTCGCCAGTCTTGCTCTGAGAGAAAGCAGATAGGCTGTTAAAGGCCGTGAGCATGAAAAGAAGGCAGCCGAGGCTGAGGGATGACTCTTAGTAACGTGCTTAAAGGACTTAGTTTGTTCCACAAAGTCTGCATTTAAAAAGGCTGTAGATGGGCTTGTAGTCCCGGGGGCCCCGAGGCTGGAAATGGGCAGGCAGGGGCCTGGGCCTCGCTGGTCTGCAGCCTGCAAGTGCGGATTCCAGGCCAGTGCAGGACCCTGTGTCAAAAATAAAAACAGGTGGGCAGTGTCCGTGTAACGACGGCTGGTCTTTGCACACAAGGGTTGGGGGTCGATGGGGAATCCAGGCAGAGGGTGGAGGCAGTAAGAAGCACCCCCAGAGCCGGGCGTGGTGGTGCATGCCTGTAATCCCAGCACTTGGGAGGCAGAGGCAGGCGGATTTCTGAGTTCGAGGCCAGCCTGGTCTACAGAGTGAGTTCCAGGACAGCCAGGACTACACAGAGAAACCCTGTCTCGGACAAAAAAAAAAAAACCAAAGAAGCACCCCCCCAGAAAGACACACCCCTGGACAAAGGCCTGTGAGAAGAGAGGGCCGGGCAAATCAGAACAGCGAGGAATAAAGCCAAGGAGCCTTCGGGGGGGGGGGGGTCAGACAGCCCTCAGGATGGCCGGCAGCAGGTTCCACTCGGACTGTGCAAAGGCCCTGAGGAGAACACGCAGGACACAGCCGGGAGACCAGAGTTCAGGTTGGGGGTGGGGGACAGCAGAAGATGGTGACACAAAGGCAAAGGGGATGGGGAGCGGGGGGAGAGAGAGCAAAGGGGGGAGGGTCAGACTCAAGCCACTGGGCAGGCTTGGATTTCCTCCGCCTTAGGTGAGGGAGGGCAGGCTCCCTTCAATTTCCTGCCACCTCGGCCCCATTCCTCCAGGCTATCTCCCTGGCTACCATTTAATAAACAGAGCTTAAAGCTATCTCGTCATCTGTAAAGCCTTCCATCCCAACCCAGGGCCTCAGACAGCCATCAGGACAGCAGCGGGTCCCACTCAGACTGTGCTCCCCGATCCGCACGAACCCCCTTCCCGCACCTCAAGCTCACAACCAGAAGCAAGGAACACAGGCTTCAGGTTGGTGCTGCCAACCCAAAGGAAACATTAACGTCTCACAGCCATCTTTCTGAGCCATAAGAAACCTGAAATGCCGTTTTTAGACTAAAAGCAAAAGACAGCTTTCTATTTAACCAATAGAATATTATGTTTTTGGTCTTTGTTTTTGAGACTAAGTCTCACTTTGTAGCCAGGCTAGTCCTGAACTTGTCATCCTCCTGCCTCCAACCTCCCAACTGATTTCAGGTGCGTGCCACCCTGTCTATCAGAATACGGATCTTCAGGTGAGCTGGGTGTGGTCACACAGGTCTCTAATCCCAGCACTTGGAAGGTAGAAGCAGGAAGAGCAGGAGATCAAGGTCATCCTCTGGTACTTAGTGAGTTCCAGGATAGCCTGGGCTAACACACACACACACACACACACACACACACACACAAAGCAAACAAACAAAAACAAAACGAGATAATTAAGATCTGTAAAATTCACAGTCAATACAAAGGAGGAGAGGGGAAGGAAAGGGGCATTGCATGAGGTAAGAACATGAGAATGCGGCGCTTGGGAACTAGAGTAAGCAGACAGACAGACAGGGAGACGAGATGGCCAGTTCACAAAAGCAAAGCTTAATGGTTCCAACCTGCTTGTGCGAAGGCTGCCCGGTAATCCAACGAGTGTGTGTGTGTGTGTGTGTGTGTGTCCGATATGCCAACCTCAACCTCCCTCTTCTGACCTGCCCGAAGCAGACGGGACGGAAGAAGAAGAAGGAGGATGGAGTTCTCCTCTCTCACTAAACTGCAACGGCGAGGGCCTGGCAAGCACGTGCCAGTCAAACCCAGGGGAGGAAGCAGAAATTCTCCCGTCATTTAATACATGCCAGAACCCCTGCAACAGACACCCGACACGCTGCCAGGCGGCCAGATGTGGTCAGGGTTAATGCCAACAACAACTCCAGTGTTGGAACCGTCTAGAAACCCCTTTCCCAAGTTGTCTCCACCTTCATGTCTATCTAGCAACTACTCTGTAGTGTGTGTGTGTGTGTGTGTGTGTGTGTGTGAATGTGTGTCTGTGTGTGTCTGTGTGTGAGTGTGTGTCTGTGTGTATGTCTGTGTGTATGTGTGTGTGTTATGTCTGTGTGTGAGTGTGTGTATGAGTGTGTGTGTGCATGTATGTGTGAGTGTGTGAGTGTGTGCATGAGTGAGTGTGTGTGTGTGTGTGTGTGTGTGTGTGTGTGTGTGTGTAGGGGCGTGGGATGCCCAAGTAAGGGGATTAGTGGAGGGCAAATGGGATACAGCTCAGTTGGTGGTTCTTGCCTGACACCACCAGTGAAAGCCCGGGTTTTGCCCCAGAGCCACATAAGCAGATGTGGCCGCACACACCTGTGGAGGCAGGGAAAGAGATCAGAGCAAGGCCAGCTTGGAACGCATGAGATCCTGTTGGCAGAGAGACAAAAAGAATGATTGAGAGCCCAAGAAACGATGGGGAAGCCCTCCAGTAAGCTAGAACCGACAGCAATGCCAAATGGGAACGCGGAGCTTCGGATGCCGGAGGGCGGGTGCTCGCGGTCCGGCTCCAGACCCGAGCTGCACAGCTCCGCTGCACGGACTCTCATCCTCGGGACTTACCACAGCAGGGTAACTTCACCCCTCCTGCTCCCGTTCACCCCTCTTCAGAAACCGTGAAGCCCTGGAACTCTTAGGAGGATTTAAAGCCAGGAGTATTCAACGTGTAAAGGATGTCTGACAAGCAGGAAATGTTATGACTATTTTCCAATATATTAAGGCGGGAGGGTGTGTGTGTGTGTGTGTGTGTGTGTGTGTGTGAGCTGCGTCAATATGGGTGTGCCAGTCTGCATGCCAGCAAGCACAAGGTGTAGAAGCCAGAGAAAGACTTCAGGTGCCCACCAAGGTCAATCTCCATCTCACTCCTTCAGGACAGGGTCTATCACAGAGCCCTAGGCTTGTGGTTTGTTAGGCTGACTGGCTGGCCAGGGAACTCCCAGCACCCAGCCGGCTCCCCTTCCCAACACTGGGATTACAGCCATGTCCACTCATGTTCAGTTTCGTTTGTGGATGTTGGGGATTTGAACTTAGACCCCCACGCTTGTGTCGTGAGTGCTGCTTCCCACTGAGCCGGCTCTCCAGCCCCCAACGAAGGACTAATTTTAACATTTATTTTTATTTCATTTGTATGTGAGAGCGGAACTGTGCAGATGCCAAAATGCACGTGTGGGAATCAGGCTTCCACTGTGTGGGTCCCAGGGATCAAACCCCAGCTGTCAGGCTTGGTGACAAGGGGCAGGCACCTTCACCAGCTGAACCGTCTCGCCGGTCCCCCTAATGAAGAACTTCTGAAGACCTGGCAAATTCTCCTCATATCAAAGTTAAAGGGCATAAAAAGCACTTCCAGCTATTACGATACCGCTTGTATTACACTAACTAACCATCCTATAAGAGGACATCAATATTTCGTTTCGTATAAAACAAATCTAGTGCCTGGTGGTGGTGGCGCACGCCTGTAATCCCAGCACTTGGGAGGCAGAGGCAGGCGGATTTCTGAGTTCGAGGCCAGCCTGGTCTACAGAGTGAGTTCCAGGACAGCCAGGACTACACAGAGAAACCCTGTCTCGAAAAACCAAAAAAAAAAAAAAAAAAAAAAAAAAAAAAAAGGACATCTCCCTTGTAAGAGGGAAGAAATGTGAAACGCAGGTAGCTTTGTATGGAAGGGCTCAGGCGTCTGGAGGAGGCAGAGTAGCCTGTGAGGCACAGCTCAGTTCTACTGTCTCCTCCCTCGGGATTGCAGGGGGGAGGTGGGGAGGACAGGAAGCACACAGGTAACAGGAAACCAACAAGGTAAACCCTGAGGAGCTCTGAGGCAGACACCTGACTAGGGTTCAGGGCTGGAGAGGCGGCTTAACGGTCAAGAGCGCTGGATGCTCTGGTAGAGATCCAGACCCCATTCCCAGTAGTCACGGGGCTGCTCACAGCCACCCATTACTCCAGTTCTGAAGGATACTGCACCCTCTTCTCACATGCATACATGCACATGGTGCACATACATACATGCAGGCAAATCACACACACATATAAAATAAAAAGAAATAAATCTAAAGTCCATTTCATTGTAGTTCAGTGCTACGGGGGGCCTCTGAGACCTGAAAGAGAAGGAAAGAGCACACACTCTGCCCCTCTGTGTGTGCAGAGTGGGCACAGAGAGGTCTAAGCAGAAAGAAGCTATCAAAACACTAGAGAGCCTGGATGAGGTGGCTGAGGGCTGTAACCCAGCACGTGGGGGACTAAATCAGGGAACTAAAGGGGTTCCGGGGTGCTCTTATCTACTCAGAAAATTTGAGGGCAGCCTTGGCTACCTACGACCCTATTTCAAACAAAGAACTAAATCTGAAGTATTGGGCTGGAGAAACGGCTCAGCGGTTAAGAACACTGACTGCTCTTTCAGAGGTCCTGGGTTCAATTCCCAGCAACCACATGGTGGCTCACAACCATCTGTAATGGGATCTGATGCCCTCTTCTGGTGTGTCTGAAGATAGTCACAGTGTACTCACATACATAAAATAAATCGAGAGAGAGAGAGAGAGAGAGAGAGAGAGAGAGAGAGAGAGACTAAATCTAAATCTACCAAGATTTTGGTATCTTCACGATGACATGTGGGTAAGACAGGAATTTGGGCCTATCAAGAAAGAAGGACCCTAAAAAGTATCCCTAAAATGAAAGCAAATCAGAAATAGACCAGGCTTTCCTGAACACAACCTAGTCGACATCCAGAAAGAACCTCTATGTTGTCTATGTAAAATATCCAGTATTCAAACAAAAACTACCAGGCAACGTCACTGAATAGGATCAAATCTTTGGAGAAATACAATCCATAAAGAGAAATGTGATAGAGGGTCCAAATATCGGACTCACCAAACAGAACTCTAAAAAAGAAAATGGGTAAAGTTCCAAAAACCAAAGGTTTAAATTTCAACCAAAACCAAAACAAAACACTCAAGAAAAAATGTTTTTAAAAATGTAAACAGCGTCGCTATTACTGAAGTAACTAAAATTAAGTAACTGAATAGAAGGACTGGAGGGAAAAAAGGAAAAGAGAGGAAACGACTACTAACCAGGAAGACAGGCCAGTAGAGAACTCCTCACAAGGAGACACAGGGCACTCTGAGAAAGTCAGCGTGTCAGCGGGTGCCACCAAAGCGGCTCCCGTGCACGCCGCCGCAGGCATCTGAGAGGGAAGGAGAAAGACAGGGCAAAAGCGAGCTCTGAAGAGAACGACCCAAGAATTTTCCAAAGCTGGCCCCAAGCCCTATGCCATGATTCCTGGAAGCGTCTCCAGCTCCACAGAGCATACAGAAGAGAATCGGTGCCCGCATCACGGCAGAGACAGCCGCAGCAGCACCAGCGGAGCCGCAGCAGAGCCGGCAGAGCTTTTCCTAAAACAGAAACGAGAAAGCTAGAAGAAATGGAATCCCATCCTTGAAGGGCTGAAAGTAAATACAGCTAAAATGTTATGGCCAGTAAAAATAGCCTCCCAATGTTAAAAGTGAGTAAGTGACATTTTTCAGGCAAATATTGAGAGAACTGTGACACCAACAGAAGCCAATACAGACACACAAGCACAAACTCACAGATAGACACACACAAAGACACACACCAGATACACACAGACACACAGAGACTCACAAATATACACACAGAGATAGATACACACAGACACACACACACACACCAGACACACATACACAGACTCACAAATACACACACAGACACACACACAGACTTACAAATACACACACAACAGACACACACCAAACACAGACACACACACACAGACTTACAAATACACACACAATAAACACACACCAGACACAGACACACACACACACACACACACACACACACACACACCATACTCCAGAGCGAAGAAAGTTAATCACAGAAAGAAATGAAGAACATCAAAAACTTAATATATATGGGCTAGAGAGACGGCTCAGCAGTTAAAAGCCCCAGAGGACCCAAGTTTCATTTCCAGGCCCCACATCAGGCAATTCATACCTGCCTGCGACTCCAGTTCCAAGTTCTGATGCTCTCTGGCCTCTGAGAGCACCAGGCAAGCACACATTGTGCACATAAACTCACACAGGCAAACACACATTTGAATAAATTACACCATATAACTTTAAACTTAAATATATAGATTTGTCTAAATTATTAGCTATGTAAAGCAGTGTCTTTTTTAAATAATTTATTTCTATTTCACGTGTATTGGTGTTTTGCCTGCACGTATGTCTGCGTGAGGGTGTCAGATCATGGAGTTGGAAACAGTTGTGTGCTGGGAATTGAACTCTGGTCCTCTGGAAGAGTAATCAGTGCTCTTAAGTCATAAGCCATCTCCCCGGTCCCCATAAAGCAATGTCTTAACATCTAGGGGGAGATTCAAATGTTAAGATGTCAAACAGTTCACAAAATGCTTCAAACAGTCACTGTTTCGTCTGTATGTATGGTTTGGGGAAGAGGTGTGCTGACGGGCGGAGGTCAGAGGACAGCTTCCTGGCGTCATTTCTTTCTTGTTGCAGTTTTATCTGGGTCCTGGGGGAATGGACCTCAGGTCACTGCGCTCCTGCAGCAAGACTGCCTGTTGCAACATTTCCCAGAGTACTAACTACCAGAACACAAGGTGAAGTCTAAAACAAAAGATGCAAAGCCAAAGACTCACAAAGCTTCCCCCATGCAAACCCAGGGCAACAAAGTAGCCATTATTAAAATACACTAAGAGGAGCCGCCTGTGTTGTTCCCTTCCAACACAGTCCTGGCCAGTTTTCATTGTCTCTGTGCTCTCTGGCATGTTGGTAGAAATATTTTTCAATATTTCGTTTCGTATAAAACAAATCTAGTGCCGGCTGGTGGTGGCGCACGCCTGTAATCCCAGCACTTGGGAGGCAGAGGCAGGCAGATTCTGAGTTCGAGGCCAGCCTGGTCTACAGAGTGAGTTCCAGGACAGCCAGGGCTACACAGAGAAACCCTGTCTCGAA
This sequence comes from Apodemus agrarius, assembly GCA_964023405.1. Taxonomy (NCBI): domain Eukaryota; kingdom Metazoa; phylum Chordata; class Mammalia; order Rodentia; family Muridae; genus Apodemus; species Apodemus agrarius. The sequence goes on along the minus strand of OZ030014.1, from coordinate 34,313,730 downwards.
AAACAAAACAAAACAACAACAAAAAAAAAATCTAGCATTTCTTACACCGTAAGGAATGACTGTAATTTCTGCCTTCTTACAGAACTTAAAACAAAAACAAACAAACAAACAAACAAAAAAGCACCTTCTTTGAAAAATGGGCCCTGGCTCTATAATCCCTCTCTGAGGCAGGTATTAATAACACCAACTCTTAAGAATCAAGAATGACGTCACAGGGACACGGTTCTATGGTTTACAGCACTCCGCTGCTGTTGCAAGACCCAAGTTTGATTCCCAGCCCCCATCCGGCGGGCTCCCCTGCAACATCAGCCCCAGGAGGGCTGGAGATCCAGTGCCCTCCTCCGCCCTCCAAGAACAGTACATACATGTGGTGCTCAGACATGCAGGCAAAACACTCATACACATAAAATGAAAATAAAATAAACCAGTGTCCAATCACACGTACATGTAAATACATGCATGCACACTCACACACATATACACAATTTTAGAATTATTATTATTATTATTATTATTATTATTATTATTATTATTTAATAATGATGTGTGTCTGTTGACCTGGACCAGGCACATCTCCACTCTGGCCCGGAAGGTGCTACCCAGTCCACCCTAACAGAGAAGCAGCATCCCTCAAATCTTCTTCCCAAAAGAAGAGAATTCTATAAATTCACAAGGAAAGTCTAACTCTAGAAAAACTATCTTTTTTTTTTTCAAAAAAAAATACATATTAAAAAAATTAACAATCCAAGTCGTCTATACCACCTACAAGTGAATTGTGTTACTGGAAGAGAATTCGTGCTCCCCAGCCCCAGAACCTCCTGCTTCTGAGTAAACCATCACACTGAGGCTGGTGGAGTTCGGCGGGAATTTTCATATGCTCACAGTGCAGGGGAAAAATGAAAACTCCCAAAGATCGATTAGAAACGTGAACGGACAGGGGTGGGACGTGGTGATCACGGCACTTGGAAGGTGGAGGCAGGAGGATCCGGAGGTCAAAGCCAGTCTCAACTATGCAGTGAGTTTGCAGCCAGCCTGGGCTACGTGAGACCCTGTCTCAAGAAACAAAAAATAAAACAAAACAAACAAACAACAAAAAACAGCGAACAATGACTCTTGGAAATGTCTACTCTCTTTGTTCTCTCTAGCAATTTATCAATAATAATAATAATGATAATAATAATAATCTGAGATGTGTTCAAAGATTTATGTGTGCATATTTACATTGGTTAAAGTATTTACAAGTTAGAAACAAAAAGTAAACTATATTTTAATAACCAGAGATGAACTAATAAAGCCAATTGATTAATTGTACCCAGTACACAATAAGTATAATTGAAAGGATATTAAGTACTTAAGAAAAAAGTTTCAAAGAAGATTTTCTGAGCGAGATAGAAAATCACATTCACAGTAGCCCAGTTCTCGTGCTGACCTCGGGGGCCAGGCCGCCATGCGCACAGAACTCAGGGGGCTGAGCAGGTATCACTTCTGTTCAGCTCACGGCCTAAAGGTCAGCGTTATTTCCAGTGGCTAAAGGAGTCTTGGTGCAAATGGTAGTGTTTGCTCTCCATGCCTGACAAAACATATGGATCATACAAAACAAAACAACTACAGGGTTGGCCTCTACATTTTGTAGGGGGGGGGGGCGTTTCGAGACAGGGTTTCTCTGTGTACCCCTAGCTGTCCTGGAACTCATTCTGTAGACCAGGCTGGCCTCGAACTCAGAAATCCGCCTGCCTTTAATCCCCGCCAAGTGCTAGGATTAAAGGTGTGCGCCACTACCGCCCGGCTGGCTTCTACATTTTAAAGGGGATATATATGTATATATATTTTTATATGTGTGTATGTATATATATACTTAGGTTTACATTTATATATGTGTATATGTACAACATATTAATACATATTACTATATATGTATATGCATATATGTATTATGTGCATATATACCATATTACATATTCATATATACATACATGTATATATGTATATGTGTGTATATATATGTGTATATACACATCTGTATATATGTCTTATTACTATATATGTTATCACATATATGTATATGTGTGTTTATAAATACATTTATATGTGTGTATACATACATATAAATACACACACACAGTTTTGTGTGTAGAGTTTTTTTGTATCCCAGCCTGAAGCTGGATGTCTAGCTCAGGATGGCTTTGAACTTCCAAGTGCTGGGAACACAGGCCTCCAGACCGTGAGCTGCTGGCTGGAGCTCAGGCTGCCCTGCTTTCTGTAAGCCCTCTACTACATGAGCTGCAGCCCCAGCCCCAGATTTAAAATCTCAGTCATCAGACCATCTGACTGCCTGGTCTGCCTGGAAATGCTGAAAGAAGCAAGCCCACAGAAAGGAGAGTCTCTCCACCAGACTCCAAAGTCGCCACATGCGGTTTATAGACTCCTGCTATCAAAAACCGGCTGTGAAATACTTTTACTTATCAGTACATAAACTCAGCCACAAAAACAACTTAACTGAAGCTTTGAATTGCCTCCTCTGGCCTTTAAAAACAATAAACAAAAAAGAAAAAGGAAGAAAAATGTGAAGATAGGGAGGAGACTTGCTGGGAAGAAAAGGGCTGAGAAAGAGCCCAGGAGGACAGAGAAGGCAATGGGGTAAAATGGCAGAAATATATTATACACTCGTATGAAATGGTCATAGACGGTTTTTAAAATGTTAAGAGAGCTAGCAAGATTGTCTCAGCAGGTAAACACACTTAGAGCCCAGACCGAACACCACCGGGGCTTGATCCCCAGGACCCAGGCCGGGGGGTTGGGAGTGGGGGGGGAGGGAGTGAAGTGGGCTGTCCTCTGCCCTCCACACATTCATGGTGGCACACCCCACACATACACACGAATAAATAAATACTAAAGAAAAATAGTTAACAGCTCGTGCCAGGCATGACAGTGATTTGAGGGCGCTTGGGAGGTTTAGGCAGGTGACCTCGGGAAATTCAAGGCTGCCTGGACTCCACGACAAGGTCCCCTCTCACAACACCAGAAGGAGAGAGCTGGAGAGCAGGTGGGTGCCTCGAATCAGAGCGCTGGACACCCACGTCAGAAGGCTCATGACTGTTTGCAACTCTAGTTCCAGGGGATCCACCCCTTTTCAGCCTCCGTGGGCACGTGAGATACATATGCAAGCAGGCAAAGGCATTCACAGGCATGAAACACAAATGAAAGAAACAAATCTCTTTTTTTAAAAAAAAAAATAGAAAGCAGTAGGAAGTCATTATATAATAAATCTTAATTAGAACATTCTGAACAAAAGAGCAAGATGGGCCTAAAGCCTAATCTAGAGTTGCCCAAGGCTTTCAGGGCTTGGGTCCACTTCCACAGACTGGTTCACACAGTCCTCCTCACCCCACCAGAGAGAACGTGACCGTGTCAGGGAAACTAGAAGTTGACAGAGACGAAGTGGATTTCCCAAATCACAGAACGTCCTTCAGTTCCTGCTGAAGGTCTTCCCACCTCCAACCTAGACATCCGAAATCCCCCCCCCCCTTCCAATCATCAAGCTAATCGGGGCAGACCCATGAGCGTGGTCAGATCCAAACATCTTCTGGAAGTTAGCAGAGTCTTAACATCCCCACGCCATGCCCACACCCCAGACCCAGCCCTGAACATCAATGCAGAGCCTTGTAAAGACAGAGAATTTTTATGGAGAGGGAAAAGTTCTTTAGAATTCTCGAAGCATTTTTTTGCATCTTTTCCCTCATCTTATTCTCAGCATAAGCCTTTCGGAAGCCAGGGATACAGCTGCTTGTCTGGCATGCACAAGACCCCGGGTTTGACCGCCCCCCAGCTCCACGTAATCAGGGCATGGTGGTGCACCCCTATTATCCTAGCACTGGAGAGGATGAGGGGGACCAGAAGCTCAAGGTTACCTTTGTCCACATAGCATCTTCTAGGCTAGCCTGGGCTGCAGGAGACCCTGCCTCCAAACAAAGAAATAACAAACATGTCACTCAGGAAATCTGAGGCTGAGGAAAAGAAGGCTCAGAGATGCCAGACTGCCCAGGAACAGTACCGAGGGCCAGTGTGGTGCCCTATCCCCGGGTGTGGCACCCTATCTCCTGGTGTCCATCGCATGCCAGGATCTACAGTAACAAAACTGAGGCCTCGCTGCCTTACAGGCGAATCGGAGGCAAGAGGGGAAAGTACCTGCTTTCACAGTCAAGTCTGGGTTTCTGGATTTGAATCCCTGCCCTACTATTCGCCAGCCACGAGACCTGAAGCAATCTTCTTAACTCCCTTGTGCCCCCATTTCCCCATCCGTGCAATGGGTAGAGGAACACCACCACCCTTGTGGAAAAAAAACGCTCAGAGTTCAAATAAGGATGATGAATTTATGAGCGGCTCTTGCATTTTCAAGTGACCTCTCTGTCCCCAAACGCTCGCGAGTCAGGCTAATGTGACCAGCGAGCGAGCCGAGCGCGCTGCCTTGTCTCGCAGAGAAGGAAAGGATCCTCTTGTGCCTCGGCCTCTACCTCTGGTACCCGGTTCCTCTTAACTGCTTCCAAGAGCCTCCTGCAGGGCATCTCTTACTTCTCAGACTCCCCTTTAACCTCGTGTACACGCTTTTAAATTCAAGTCCCCTAAAGTGTCCTCCAGAAGGACCCTGTAAGGGTTGAAGACGGGGAGGGCTGGGTGCTCAACGCGGCCCTCTCAGCCCCTGCTCGCACTCCGCCACCGGGTTTCAGTCTGTGACGTCAGAGCTCGAGACACACCCAGAGGGGAAGCAGGAATGAGCTGGGCGCAGAGGGAGCCGCAGAGGAGGAGGAGGCCTCCCGCCCACGGAGCGGAGCGAGGGACAGAGACTGGGGCCTCAGAGAGAAAGGGGCAATGGGAGTAAGAGGAAGAAGGGGAAAGGGGAACCCCCTCGGCAGCACCAGGGAGAGGAGGGTGCTGCCTCCTCTCACCTACTGTGACCAAAGCCCTGAGCTCTTGCCCCTCCTCAGCCCCTGCTGGAACGCCATTAGTGGGGTCATTTCCCCACTGCCAAAGCTTCCCATGATAGAGGTTCTCCCCAGAGCGGTGCTTATTGAGGGGTGGGGCCTGGTGGGAGACCTCCAGTCTTTGGGAGTGTGCACTGGGTTGGGGGGGGAGGGACCCTCTTTGGCCTCAAACCATGAAGTGAGTGGTTACTGCAGGATACTGATCACATTGTGAACCCAGAGACTGTGTGATTTACTGAAAGGCCCTGTTTCTCGTTGTGCTGTGATGTGGCTCAGCCCTTAGTAAAGCCCCACCTTTAATCCCTCTGACTGGAATACAGACTCGTTCTTAGTACACGCTCCTTCTCCCAAACAAAGAAGGTAAATAAGTTAGTTTGTAAAAAGGAAGCACCAATGCTTGAAAGTGATGCCTAACTGAGTGGCAGACAAAGTGACGAATCAGAGAAAGATGTGACAGAATAGGATACGCCCGACTCCTGAAAGAAGAGAGAGCAAAGGGAAGCTACTTAAGAAAGCAGTACAGAGAGGGGGGGCGAGGAGGCAGGTTTACTGGCACAGTTACAGAGACAAGCTGCAGAGAGAACAAGCTAGACATGGGTGAAGACAGAACGAGCCAGAGAGTGGGAAGGAGCCAGAAAATTAGAGCATCAGAGTTAGCGTGAGGCCGAGCAGAGCAATTCAGGAGAAGCTGAGAGAAGCCAGACCAAATCAGTCAATGTGTAGAGGAGTTGGAGCCAGAGCAGCTCAGCCAGCAGAGTTCAGAAGGGCCTAGGAAGGGTGAGGTCATCCAGCAGTCAGTCCCAAAGGTTGAAAACATTCTAGGCCTAAATAAGATCGCACTGAAGCTTCCTGGACTAAGCCTAGGTTAGCAGACTGATGCGGTAAGTCTCTGAGACGACAATGACTCAGGAGAGAAAAAAATACTTTGACAAGTGGATTTGTTCCACACCTATCCAGCTACACGCTGTCTCACCAGAGGCCCCATCAAATACCCCAATCACCGGCAGGGCCAATCATGAACTTGAACCTACAAAATGTCAGGCTGGAGATGCAACCCAGGGATAGGACGCTCGATTTGACGTAGAAGGCCCTGGGTTCAATCCCCAGCACCAGAACCTACCCAAAATGTGAATGAAAAGAAATCTGTCCTCTTCTTACACTGATCCCAAGGACAGAAAGCTGAGTTGCTCGGCCCTTCTGACCCTACTGCCCTCACCTCCCCAGAGGGAATCTCCTAAACACAGGCACGCGGCTCGGCTCCATCTCCCCACAGACCCCCCCAACTCCAAACCCCTTAGTAACTCCCAAGTTGTCGACGGGGCTAAGACCAACGTCCTGACATAGTTCCAGGTCCTCCTGCCCCCCAGCCCAATCCCCACCTTGAAAAAAAAAAATAAGGATTTTATTTTAATTACATTTGTATATAAAAGGCCAGAGGAGGGTTTCACATCCCCTGAAGCTAGGGTTGGTGAGCCATCCCACACGAGGGCAGGGAACCAAACACACTCTTAACCTCTGAACCCCCTTGCCTCTTGCCAGTGAGAGTCCACATGCACCAGGACTCAAGCTAGGTCACAGTAATGAGACATCGCCTGTGTCCTTCCGAAGCTGAGAGTCCGACAGCAAAGACAGACCCACCAAGGGACCGAGGAAGCCCACTGGCCTCCAGGGAAGGCGTCTGGAATACTTGAGGGTAAAATAAGCCTTTAGGGAAGGGAGAACCCCCAGGCAGACAAGGCCAAGTCCCACCAGCACCACCTCCACCACCCTGACGTTCTTGCAAATATGAACATGTTCTGTCCCTGGCTATCTGGATAGCCACCAGCTCCACGGCACCTGACTTATGGCTCATGAGCCTGGAGGACTGGACTCTTAACTTTATTCAACGTTTAATGGATTTAAATGTAAATAGCTATGCAAAGCTAGTGGCTGTTGTATTAGGTAGCATAGGGCATTAAATGCAGGCGATGGAAAATGAAGATAAGACAAAGGTCGTCCCCAAATTCAGAGCGTGACATTTTAACCCTCCATGTGATGGCGTCAGGGGGTGGGGCCTGCAGTGGGGAGGGCCGGTGGTCATCAGAATAAGATCTCATATACACGATTCTTGATTTTACACACACACACACACACACACACACACACACACACACACGCAACTTCAAAAAAGGCTGCTTCGCCTCCAATCCACCGTGCCTGGACCCAGAGAGAAGACAGCCTTCCTTCCATGATCACGAAACAAGCTGTTACCAGATCCTGGATCCGGCTACACCTGCACATTGATGTTGGCCTCTCTACCCTCAAACTTAGAGAAATAGGTATCTGCCATCTGAGGCGCTCGGCATAGGGTGCTTTTGCTAGCGTGGTCTACAAGGATTGAGATGAACAGGTAACTCTTGAAGTCACCCAGGGGATTCCTCAAGGCCTGGTCTGTATGGATGCCCCCAAGGTCATGTTGGGACCCGCCCTGGCCTTCTCCACATCTACAGAATAAGCCCTTTCCTGTACCGCCTCCACAGCTGGGCCGTTTCATCCGGATGGTTCCAGCCGCTGGTACACATTCTGGGACACAGCAACAACCCATAAACATCTGGTGAACAAGTAGTGGAGGGAAAGTACTGATCAAGCTCTTCCCTCTATCAATGGCCCATCCCTTCATCTCTAGAAGGAAAGACTTTGGTAAGGAAGCTCTCCCTGCGGCTCTCGGTCAGCATGCAGGGTATCGGCAGGTGTTCTCCTCGGCTCTCAGAATCCCCGGGTCAGCTCAGAGCAAGTGACTCCTAGAATCCAGCCTCTGAGCAGCCCCGGGCTTGGACGCCGATTCCATCGCTCAGTGTGGGCATGATCCCGAGCAAGCTAGTGCAGTGGGCTTGCCTCAGTTTCCCCAATGGGAGGAAATAGAGCATTGCATCAGCCCTTAGAGTGAATGGTAAGGTATGGAATGACTAAGCTGCACAAGGCGCGCGCACACACACACACACACACACACACACACACACACACACACACGGTGAGCCCTCGACCAGAACGCCAGTGCTAAAGAGGCCTGGACCCCCTGATTCTGGCATCGTGGCTCTCTGGAATGTAAAAGACAAAAATCCAGCCTCTTACTCACAATGTGTTACCAAAACGCTCCTCTTGTTCCCAAGAGAAAAAAAATTATTTTAATTCCTTCTAACTTCAAAATGGCACGGTCCCCGCTGCATTCAGGGTGGCAGGGGCGAGAAAGGAAGCAACGGAACCCGGACCAGCAGCTTCCCAAAGGTTAGAAAGCGACCTGGGGGGGGGGGTGAAAAAAGCGAAGGCAGCTGGTGGGGGGGGCACAGCGGAGGTGGAGAGAATTCCCTTGAGTTTCTGCTATTATTGAATACCCCAACTCTCAAGGCAGCTCGGCCGCCCCCTCCTCCACGTGGGCTGAGCTCTGCTAATGAGAACGCGAGGCCCTGCCTGCATTACCGCAATAATGATTTCCCTGTTGCATTTTCACATGCCTGCTGCTTTATCATAGCCGAAGTAGACATATATTTTCAATAAATCCCTTCCCTCCCTCGCCCCTCCCGAACTCTGAGCTCTCCCCGGAAATGCTGCTCCTCCCCGGGCACCCCTCCTCCCTCCGCACAAATCCTACCCCCACAGCACAATGAGTTCCACTAATCAAAACAGAGAGGAGAGGGGTGGGGGGAAGAAAAATGGAAAAAAAAAATCACAGCTGCTAAAAAGCACCACTCGCTGTAAGCCCAAGCCCTCCACATTTTTCTGCAGCTTTTGCTGCTTCAAGGACATGGCCCCTCCCCTGACAGAGAGCTCGGCAGAGTTGCTCAAAGGGGAAGGAGGAGGGGGCGGTGAAGAAATCTAATATTCCCTCTTTCCTATTTTGACTAAGCCAGCACAGACAGAAATATAGATAAGGCCTTGAATAACTGATTTAACAAAATGTCACTTATCAAAAGGGGTGGGGGAAGGGATGGTATTTGCATTCAAGGGCTCTAGTTAAGCCATGCTGCAAGGCCACAGAACGGCAAGGAAAGGAACTATTACCCTGCTCTGGTCTCCCTCACAGGCTGAAAACACTGGGCCTGGGTTTCTCCCCACATCAAGAACCAATGGGAAGAAAAACCAGAGATTTAAAAAAAAAAAATTTTTTTTTTTTAAAACGGGAAAAAAATCTGATTCTTACATAAGAATGTGTACAGTACCAACCAGTGGCGGGCTGTGTGCAAGAAGCTGGGGTGCAGGGCGGAGAGGTGACCCAGTTCTGCCCTCCCCAAACTGCCAGTCCAGAAGGGGTAAACTCGCACAGAGTGATTCTGCAAGACAAGTGCAGCACGGGTCCCAGGACTGTGGCGGCCTGTACGCCCCAACAGTGCTGCCCCAAGACCAGGTAAGGCACACACAGACACGCAGATACCTAAGGAATGGGTGTTTATGAGAGATATCATCAGATCCCAGAGTGGCTTGTAATGAGTTAAAAACCTAGTCAAAAGGAAAGATGTCCTGGGGTCCTCACGGTTCAACCTCTGACAACCACATACTCACCCAGCTGTAGAAAAGCACAAGAAAGCCAGCTGAGTTCTGTGAACCAGCCTCTAGTTTCACTTTAAGGGTAGGCTGCATTTCCTAAGGTTGTGGACCTTGAAGGAACACTCGATTAGCCACCAAATTTCCTTGGATATTAACTCTTACCTTCATCTTTTTTTTTTTTTAATTTAAAAAAAGCCTTGACCATGTTATGGTGACACGCCCAGCATCCATCCAGGGGCCTTACACTGAATGGTAAGGGTATGATATGACTAAGCTATCTGCACAAGGGAAATTAGTGTTTCCTGGGTAGCCCCGTTATGTCTCAAGGTCAGAGCCCAAGGGCCGTAGAACCTCTCCAGGTAGCCCAGCCCAGGGAACTAGAGGCCACCTTGTCCAAGTCAAGTTTTGGCCTTAATGGAAAGAAACCAGAAAGCTGTGTGCACCGGAATAACAAAACCAACCAATCTGAGCTTCAAAAATATAACATTTTGTCGGGGGTGGGTGGGGTGGGGGTGGAGTGGGGAGTGGGGGTGGAGAGGTGGCCTAGCGGTTAAACGAAATGGCTGCTCTTGCAGAGGACCTGAGTTCAATTCCCAGCACCCACATGGCAGCTCACAACCACCCGGAGCTCCCATTCTAGGGTATCCCCTTCTGCCCTCCAAGGGGGCATGTATGTGGTCCACAGACATGCCGCAGGGCAAACACCCATACACACAAAAACCAAATAGATAACTACGTGCTGTTCTCACGGGCTTAAATCTTTGGAGGACTCGGGAGGGTCATCACTGGCGTGGTGAGCCCTCACACCCACACCACTCCCGTGGCTTCCTTGACCCTTGCCTACCTTTGCACTGAATTCTTACTGAATGTCACACAGCTCGCCACACGCGTGTCTCTCCATCCCTTTTCTCCCCTTCGTCTTTATGCTGGGGTTCCGGTTTGAATCAACACGTGCGGCTGTCTTCGGCTATCGAGAATCTAAGCACTCTGCACTGTCGCTGGGAGATACCCATAAGACAAGCCAAAGAAGATGCAAAACTTCAAAATCCTAGGAACCTTACGTCAGTGTGGCGTGCACATCCTCGAACGCTATCAGGCTTCTCCAGTAACGTCAAACCACACCCTGCTGTTTCAAACAACATGCATTTCCCACATAAATACAGGAAGATGCTTCATCCACGGTGTGACAAAAATCTCTCCGGCAATCTGTGGCAGTGAGATGAACGCAGTCCTATCTTCTGGTTTGGGTGTGGTTAAAGTTTCTCATCATGAAAATAATTTTAAAATAAATAATTCAAGTCTCGCGCTCTAAGGTGGATGACAGGATTTCACGTGCACGGGAATGGAGTTTTAAAACTGGAAATGTTTAAAAACTTTTCCAGCATACGCAGCAAGGCTGAAGGCCTGTTTTATGCTAGATTCGCCTTTGTGGCTCCAACATTACTGACTACAACCAGCTAAGACAGGGAGGTCAGGGAGCCGGCTCAGCGGGTCAGAGAGCCTGCTTGCCACGCTCAGAGAGTTCTAGTCTCTTTGGGAGCCACGTGGCGGAAGAAGAGACCCAAACGAGTCCCACAATATGTCTTCTGTCCTGCCCAGGTGTGTGTGTGACTCACACATACACACGTACATACACACGCTAAATAAATGGGAATACAGACATATGTGGGGCTGGAGCCACAACCAGCCTTCTGGAGGACGTTCTCGAGGTTTCCCTGCACCTGCTTGTCCCTTTGGGGAGAGACAGTGCCCCATTCTGCCTACAGAGTCGGAGTCTGAATGTGTCTTGATTGGCATCTGTCAGTCAGCATTTCTGATGCCGGCCATGAGTGCAAAGGAGAAAACCCCAAACCGAAAGCAACTGCTGAGAGGGAGCAAGAGTCTGAGGAGACTCGGGGCAGTTTCAGGAGAGGCTCTGGGAACTAAGGGAAGAGTCTCAGGTTTCACACGGGAAACTGAAGACTGTTCAGGCCCACGCCACGCCAGTCCACACGTGAAGCCTCTCGGGGTCCATGCTTCACAGACCTTGCCTGATCCCACCGTACACAACTGTAGGAGGGGGAGGAGACAGACGCTGTCACCTCCTGTTCGATGAGAAACAGCTGGGAGCACAACTGGACCTCAGCTCTTTGAACTCCCTCCTTACCCACCCACCTGCCACACCCATCCCACAGTCAAGGCCCTGCAGAGGTCACAGCATCCGACAATGAGATACTTCTGCGAACGGCACGACAAATGAGAGGCCCCCATTCACAAAGGGTTTCGCGCATCCCAGACTGGCCTCGGGTTCTTTACGCAGAAAAGAACCCTGTGCTTCGGGTCCTCCTGCCTCTACCTCCCTGGCTAGGATCTGAGGTGTGTGTAGCACCTGGCTGAGACGGCGGTGGCAACTGAATCCAGGGCTTCGCGCACACCTGCTGAGCCCTTGACCAAATGCTCGTGTGGCTTGTGTTTGTCTGGTTGGTTGATTTGGGTTTTAAGCTTCCCGTTCAAAACATATATAGCATCATGCCTCACTTCTTGAACAGGGCTAAGGTCTTTTTCTAGTCGTCGCTGGCTAATAAATCAAATGGAAGGCCCCAAAGAACGGAAGACTGTTTTCCTTAAGCAAAAGTAATCTGTTCTTTCTCTGTGCTGCTCAGTAATGCGGTCAAATGATCAGGGGGAAAAATGCAGTGTAATTTCTGGTGCAGTTTTAACCCTTGGAGTATCTGGCCAGCGCTCTGAGCCTGGACCCTTCCCAAGGACAACGCAGCCTCAATCTGGGGTACAGGGAAGGGGAGCAGTGCGTGGTAGCATCACAGAGCTCCTGTCTGGCCACCCACACCTTCACTCTGGCTGTACCCTCAGCACAGGATAGAGGGGACATCACTCCCGAGTCTCCCCCTCGGACCTGCTGGGCAGCTCCTCTCAGTTGATCCAGCCCATTTCTCGAAATCAACCAGTCCTCTCCACTGATCATTCCCATCAGGCAGTGTGTGTGTGTGTGTGTGTGTGTGTGTGTGTGTGTAGTGGGGGTGGGATGGGGAAGAGGGGAGATGGGCTTCTGCAATCATGTATTTGTAGCTGTCAAAAAAGCAACTTTAAGAGGTCAATTCTCATCAGATTTTTTCATTCCACGATGTGGTTCCTCTCAACCATCACACTGACCCTTCATGAACATCACACACACACACACACACACACACACACACACGTGCGCGCGCGCGCGCGCGCGCACGCGCACACGCACACGCACACGCACACGTACTTCACTCATCCTTGCCAGGCGTTTGGACGGGTCTCCTGGATTTAGCCACTTGATGGCTCTTGCGCTTTTATTTCTCGCCCTGCCCGCCTCCTCTGACGCTGGCTGCAGCATCCGACTGTGGGCTCGAGATAGCCACTCTAAGTGTACCAGCCGCCTCCAACTTACTGATGTTCAACTGGAAATATCTTGACTGTGCACCTCAATGCCCGGTCTTCCCCTACGTCAGCAAACAGGACACCCTCTTTCCAAGAGCACCAACCAGAAACCTTTCAGAGTCACCCCACCCCCTGTCCACCCCACCAAAGCCACACTGTCACTCCGCCTGTTCTGTCTCCAACCTCCACCCCCCACACACACACTTGGTGCACTGCAAAAGAAGCTCGAATCCTTGGGTGGCCAAGATGGATGGCCCAGTGCAAAGAGGCAGCTGCAGCCAAGCCCAACAGCCTGAGTTCAATTCCCAGGACCTGCATGGTGGAAGGAGAGAAACATAGCGCGCGCGCACACACACACACACACACACACACACACACACTCACACACACACACACACACACACACACACACGCATTAAATATAATTTTTAAAAATCCAAATATTTAGTCAGAGTCTAGGGCTATAGGCCTTGTAATCCCAGCTACTTGGAGACTAAAGCAAGACAACTGAAAGTAGTTCAAGGCCAGCCTGGAGTAGGCAATAAGTTTAAGACCAGTCACAGTCTACATACACACATACACACACACACACACACACACACACTTAAGAATCTCTTTAACAATTGGAAGAAAAAAAGAAGGAAGGAAGGAAGAAGGGAAGGGGAGGGGAGAGGAAGGGAGGGGAAGAGGGAAAGGGGAGGGGAGGGGGCAGGGAAGCGGGTGAAGGTGTAGCTCAGCGGTATAGCACTTGCTTGGCATGTGTAAAGAATTATTTAGGTTTAGCACTAAAAATAAGAGATGGACATCCAACCCTTTCCAAGGCCCACAGGATTCCGAATGGCCACCCACGGTTGCCCTTTCTCCCTCTCCCTTACCTATGGCCTCCCCTCGCTTCCTACAGACCTAGAGCTGGCCACACAGGCTCTCCCCTGCATGGTCACCCTGTCTTCTCCCACCCTACTCCTCAAGGGGCTGCATGAGATCTTCTGCCTGGCCACGACTTCACAAGAGCACACATCAGAGCTTGCAGCAGCCACCTCTGCCCACACCCGCCCGCGGTGGCCAGAGAGAAGAAGCGTGTCTTATCATCGCCAAGAGTCCCTTATGTGACTGGCAAACAGCACGTGCTCAACGAAGAATAGTTCAACTGGGGCTGGAGCGATGGCTCAGCTGTTAAGAGCCCTGGTTGCTCTTGCTGAGGACCCAGGTTCAATTCCAGCACCCACATGGTGACTCGCAGCCCCCCATAACTCCAGTTCTAGGGGATTCAATGACCTCTTGTGGCCACTGAGGGTACTGGGCATGCACAAGCTACACAAACATGCAAGACAAAAAAGGGCTCATGCACATGAAAAAACAGATAAATAATTATAAAAAACAAAAAAGTAGCTGCGAAATGTGTAAATGAAAACCAGGGCTTCTCAACTCAGAAATTAAAACAACAACAACAACACATTATGTGATCCCAACATTTTCATAGCCATTTAGACCCAAAGTTTTCTTTTTCCTTTTCTTCTAAAAGTATTTTCAGTGTCAGTAGAGCAGTAGGCCAGCATGGCCCACACCACTCCTAGCTTATTGTCCTCTCTGAGAAAACAACCAACCAACCCAAATATTCATTCCTTCAGCCTGAATTCCTGTAAGTGGCTACTTGGGGAATTTGAAATTCTTAGAAAACATCACAGAGGGGTTTTTGGTGGCTGTGTCTGTCCTTTAACTCAGAAAAGATCTTCTAAAAGAATCATGGAGCAATTCACATAGAAAGACTCTTAACAGTCACTAAAAATGCAGCCCCGGGAGGTCTGGAGCACCTGTCTGGATCCTTATTTTTCCGGGTCAATATCCAAAGTCAATGAAACTATCTAGAGCTTTCTCCCGAAAAGCCCAGGGCGGCAGCACAGGTCCTGGAAGTCACTATACACCGTCAGTAAGGACCCCAACGCTACTCGGACAAATCACGACAGCCCACACGTGACTTCACAGTTAATCAGACAAGGCCACGCTAGGCTTTGGGGGTCCCGTTCTCCTCCCCAGAGCTACCTGCTGCCTGGGGAACAACAGCTGAATTAACCTCAAGCTTGACTAAGCATTAGATCATCCAGCCAGCTGGCTGGAGAGGAAACTTCGAAGATGAACCGAAATTATTTTGGGTGCCTGAAAGTGCATGTTCCTTCTCCAGCAGCACGTATAATTAGGATTTTTCTTTTTTTAATAAATCCACAACAGGGTTGGAGAGGTGGCTCAGCAGTGAAGGGCGCTTCCTGCTCCTCCCAGACTACCAGAGTTCCCTTCCCGGCACCCACAAGGAGGGTCACCACGGCCTGTCACTGCAGCTCCGGAGGACCCCACGCCTCTGGCCTCGGCAGGCATCTGCACTCACGGGCGCACATACCCACATGCAGACTCACACACATCAACACAACTAAAAATATTTTCTTAAAAACACCCGTAAGACATAAATGGATGCGCGGGTCTACAGGAGCAGCAGGCTCTCCTAAGTAATGGCTTTTACATGTTGGCACGGTTGCCAGGCCGCTCAAGAGCCTTTGTGGAATGCCAGTGTACAAATCCATTTCTCCATGAGAAGACAAAAAACAGAAGTTAATCAGCTCGCCCCGAGTCCATGAAGCAATTTGGCCGTTGGCCCAGGAAGACAGTGTCAAGAGCTCTGGGTCCTCACTTCCACGTGACTCTAGAATAAAGCTGGGACCCAAAGGTCTACTCTTCTGAAAATAATAATAATAATAACCCCATATGCAGAAACAGCTAGAAATTGATACCCTATCCATTTTCAGATTCACCTTGGCCTGCCTTGAACATCTAGCCGCCTTAGAAGTTCTGTCACATTACAAATGCCCACAAACTCAAACCAACTACTAAATAGAAACAATGTTAGCACTTCTCCCTATCATCCTCACAGCCAAGTCTTCTATGCACCACCCTACCCCACTGAAGGGGTGGGTTGGGGGGGAGGGGGAGACAATACTTTGTGTTCTTATGATCAACCTATACATCAAAGGAGAAAGAGAAAAATTCTAAATAAGCTTTGTTTTCATATCCGCATGTTTTTATAGACGAGGCACAGAACACATCACCCTGTCCCCTCTCCCCTCTTTATAATTTAAACTCTGAACTCAAAAAAACACCACAGGCCCAAGCAGGTTAACAGAGTACTTTCTGCACAGCTCATAGACTGACTCTTCACAGTAAGCTTGTGTAAATGCTCTCTGATATTACCACATGCCTGCTATGAGGACGCCTGCTTACCAAGCTGTGAACCTTGTGTACGTTCACTCTGGAACCTACAAAATCAATCTTCTCTGTTGCTATAATGCATAAGGCAAAGGCGCCTTCCCTCCCTCCCTCCCCTTCCCCCTTCCCCTCCCCCTCCCCACCACTTCAGGCTGGCTTCTAAACAATCAGTTGGCGAAAATGGACTTGCCTGAAAGGGCGGGGCCCAAAGGGGTGTGTCACTCCGGGTATCAATTCCTGTAAATCAAATCCTGACAATTGTCACAATATTTTAAAAAGAATGAATTGTGATTCTTGGGCCTTCGAGCCTTTATTAGCACGAGAACATTCTCAATTGAACGGCAGGGTGGGGGTGGGGGGCTACTGTGACTTGATTAATGGGCAAAGCAAGACAATAAAATAAATCTCATAAATGTTAAAGAGGGGAAAAAAAAAACCATGAAGGACTATTCTTGGCTCCCAGGTTAGACATGTAAATAATTCCACCCTGGAATAAACACACATGAGGAATTCTTATTTACTCTCCCAGCACATACACCCAATCAGGCTCAGCTGCTCGCCCAGTTAAAGATAACAGCTAATTTGTTTAGCTAATGCCTAGTTGGGAACATGTGATAGGTGGCACTAATAATTATAACTAACTCAACTCTCAAACTGCCAAATATCAAACCCTCCATCCTGAAACCTGATGGGGGGAAGGTCAGAAGGAAAAACAGACTCTTCGTCAGTAACATAAAGGGGAGGGGGTGGTGTTAGTGTGTGTGTGTGTGTGTGTGTGTGTGTGGTGTGTTTAACCCATTTTCCCTTTCTAGATTCAAACCCTGTTTATAGAACTAAGGAAAGCTTAACTGACTTTAGTTAACCCCAGTGTTGGTTGGTTGGTTATGCCTTAACCCTACTAACCAGTTCCCGGTCAGACCCCCTGGTACTCAGATTATCCCGGCCAAGTTCAACTCCCCACACCAGCACCCATCAAAGTAAAAGTATCTGCAGAATCCAGCAGGCTGAGCGCCAAGAAAGCAGGCAAGGAGAGGCAAAGACGGCCGGTTTAACTAGCTGAGTGCTGGGTCCTTCGGCATCTTGTCCAAGTGAGCCAGCCACAAAGCACACTTCCACACAAACTCCCCTCGTGAGAAGTGCCAGTGGTGTGGGAGATTGTCACCACCTGGGACAAACTCCTTTCTTAAAAAAAAAAAAAAAATCACCTCTGCTGCCCGAGGAAAGGGCTAAGGCAGATCCGCCTCTCCCAGCGTGCTCTGCTGACGTCCTGGGCCATGCCTGAACTGGTCAGCTCTAAGCATGACTTCCACACACTTCACAAGATAGTCCAAAACCACGAAAGACCAAGCACTGACTCCAGCACAGAACACTTCACTGACCAAGGCAGCATCTGTCTGAGGAGTTTGACAGCGAGCTGACTCTACCCTGCCCGGAACCCAGAAGCATTTTCTTCTTTAACCCAAGAGTGCAGGCACAGGCAGGAGCTGGCCAGAGTCCCTGCAAGGTGCTGTCAGCCTGCTTCCCTCCGTTGGTTAAACGGTGGTTTGGTTTGTAATTTCTGCTTCTTCAGGCCACCAGCGGTAACTTCCCGGACTCCCAGACTGAAGTTGGGGAGTGAGGAGGCAAGTTCGCCTGCTTTCCCCGCTTCTCCCACCTGGGTGGCCACACTTACTTCTGGGGACTACCCAGCCCCCACAGAGCCCGTAGACTCACATATATACACATATGCATCATGTCAAAAAACCCCAAAAGACACATCCCTAGGGTCCTGCGGTTTCTTGGCTGGAAGAATGGGGGCTTTATAATATACCAACCTTCAATTTCAAACCCACCACCAACACCCTCGAAGCTGGGGTTTGCCAGTTACACCGCCCACCTCACCCCTCCCCCTTTGCTGGGATGCTGTGAGCCCGGAGAGGGAACAGGGGAGAAGGCGAGCCGGGAAAAGGCCCTGCTAACGTACTGAAAGTGAGGAGGCCGCGGGAGACTTGTCTTTCTGTGTCCCCCGCAGGCTTCCCTCCACACTCCACCCCCATCTTCTTACGGAGCATCCTCCCAACTATTTTTTTTTAATGAAACTTAATAAGCTTTTCGCTTACCTTGGCTGTTTCGGCAACAAGTGCCTGGGCAATCCGGCAAGACGACCAATCTCCACTTGGGGGGGTGAGATGGGGGGCGAGCCGAGCTGATGGAATAATTTCAATATTAATTTATGTCAGCCGCCTTCTCGCAGCTACTCATTTACAGTACTGCCCTCAGCCTGTAAACAAATATCGCTCCGCCAGGAAACATACTCCCCAGATGCAAGCCCCTCTCCCCAAGCAGGGAACCTGGCCCCTCGCCCCTCCCTCCCACAGCACGGCCCCCTCCCCTCCCCCATCCCCCCCCCCCGAGTCCCGGGTGGGAAGCTCAGGGTTTTCCAAAGCACCAACTCACCACCTTCAAGCCACCACCCCAGCAAGAAACTTACTCGGTCCGGTCTACGCCTCAACCCTCCCTCCAGGAAATCTCCTCTCCATATGTATTCAACCTCCCCGCAGGAAATCTGCTCCCCCTCCCCCCTTCTATATACATGCACACCCCCCCTCCTCCTCATGCGCCCTCCCCGGCCAGAAACTTACTAGCTAGCAAGCAAGCGTGCAGGCTCTCTCGTTCTTGGAAACTTACTCCCAGATACAACACCACCAGCACCCCTCTTCCCCACCCCCCTCCCCCAGGCCCTGCTCCCTGCCTTGCCCTCCAACTCCAAACTCTCCGCATCCAGCCACTCTCTCCCTCCCCGGTGGAAATTTGCAGCGCCGGGCTGCGCGCGTGCATCCACCCTCCTCCCCTCCAGGAAACTTACTCCCCATCTGCATGCACCGCCTCTCTGCCATCGCTTAGAGGGAAGGGGGTGTGCTGGGGAGACAGAAATACATATGTATCTCTCGCCCCTCCCCCGGCCGCAGCCCACTCAGGGCCGAGCAGCGCTAACCTGCCCTTACCTTTTTGCATGGCCCCCTCCCCGAGCCCTCCGAATCCGCTCCCCAGCACCCCAACCCACCCCTTTTCACCCATCACCCACCCCTAGCAACCGTTCCTAAGCTCCTCTCGGCCTTTTTTTTTTTTTTTTTTTAATCCAGGATGCAAATTCCTCCCCTGTCAGCAAATCGACTGTCAAATTATTTTCTTGCAAAAGGAGAAAGGCGGGGTGGAGTGGGGGGGGTCAGAAAAAGGGGGGCAGACAGGCGGGTAAAGGGAGGGAGAGGGACAGAGGAGGGGAGAGATATCCCTCCGCAGAGCTGGGGCTGGCGGCGGGCGGGGAAGCAGGAAGTAAGGTGTCCAGCGCGGCGGGTTCTCCGCCGCGGCCCCCGCCCGCCGCCCCTGTCCCCCGGGGCGCCGCGCTCGGCAGGCGCGGGCCGCCCGGTGCATTGTTCGTAGCCTTCCCCTAGCCGGTGCACGGACGACTTTTTTTTTTTTTTTTCCGCGCTCCGTGTTGTGTGTGCGTGAGCTTGCACCTTTTGTAAGCTGGCGAGTCTGAACGCGAGAGGATAGGACCACGAGCCGAGGACCTGTCAGTCCCCGGAGTGCAGCAGAGACTCAGATCCGAGGAGGGGGTGGGAGACCCGAGGCCCCCTTGGAGCGGGAGGGGTGGGAGAGCAGCTTGGGGGCCGGGAAGCTGCCGCCTTCCCACTCCGGACCCGTTGCAGGATTGCTTCCTGCGTCGCAGTCGCGGTTATTGTAAAAGGCGCGTTGCAAATCTAATGTAATGACTCGGGTTGGGAGATTTTGTTGTTGTTGTTTTTTGTTTATTTAAGGATTTGCAAAGATGCCAAGATCCAGGCGGGCTGCAGGAAAGGATTGTGCCTCGAACCCTCGCCACCACCACCACCGCATCCCCCGGTCTTTCTAGGGCCTGGGGGTGCTCCCAGGAAGGGATCTGCGGGTTCTGGAGAAGCTCGCGCCTCCATCCTCTGCCCCTTGGGGGCGGGGAGAGGTCTCCATCTCCACTGGGTCTGGGAGGGATGTTGCCTAGGAGAGAGGCGGGCAGGAGGGAGGGAGGGAGGAGAGGAGGGGGCGCGGGTGCGGCCCTGCGTCCGCCCCTCGCCGTGCGCCATGACTGTGGAACGTGGTGCCGGGGAGGAGGGCCCGCCGCCGGGGGGCCGCCCGGGGCTGCTCGGCATTGGTTGCAGAAACCCGAGCCCTGAAGTCGCTCCCCCTCCCTGGGTTTGTCTCCTCCTCCTGCTCTGCGGGGGAAAACCGCTGCACCCAAACCGAGAGCAGCTGCGAGCAAGGGGGCAGGGCGCCGGCTGGCAGGCTAGCCGAGGGTTCGAACCCCCCTCGGGACGGGCATTGGCTGGCCTCGGAATGGGAAAGGACCCGAACAAGACCTCATCCCGGGACTGCGGATCAGTCCAGGTGCCACGACCTTAAGCCAATATCCCCGCATCTCCAGCCTTCCTCGTACTTCTTTCCTAGTCTGAGGAACAAGCACCAAAGAGTTCAGCTAAACCGCGCGGAGATCTAGACTTCAGTGCTGGAGGATCTGTAGGACAACGAGTGGGTTTTTTTTTTCCTTTCTTCCACGAGGAAAAGTTACACCATCCTTCCCCTCCCGGGTGTGGAGGAATCGTTGTGCTCTTTGCTCCCCAAATCTGGCGCGAGATAAGCCACTGTCCCCAACTCACCCCACCCCCACTTAGGCTCAGGGTGCGGACAGGGCGGGAGAAAGACTATATGGAAGCTTAAAGCATGAGGTCATGGGTTGAAGAGGCTGCAGCCAAAAGCCGCGGAGGTGGTGTGTAAACGCGTGTGTGTTTGTGTGTGTGTGTGTGTGTGCGCGCGCGCGCGTGGGTGGGTGTGTTTGGAGTGGGTAACGGCTCTTCATCTTCAGCACTGGAAAGCCCTCTCATCTAAAAAAAAAATCCTATAAATCCTAAAACACCTGAACCAGGGAGACCCTCTGAAAGAAACAGAGAGGCTCGGGTCTGTTTTCTCTCAGCGAACCTCTGGCCCGTGCCGGTCCGTTCGTCTCCGCAAAGAGCCAAGGACAGCGAACAGGAGCTTAGCGGGCTCACCTGGTCAGTCCTCTTCGTGCATCAGGACTGCCGCCCCTCCCCGGACACTAGTGTCCCACACCCCAGCTTGCCGCCTTTTAGACCTTGCACGTCCCTCCTGGTTGGTCTCAGAATAAAGTAGGTTCAGAAACAACCCCATCCCCCTTGCGGGGGTGGGGGTGGTGTACTTCACCTCGGCAGCCCTCTCCTCCTTCAGTGATAAGCCTGGCCACTGCTTTGTTCCAGAGCGGGGGTGGGGGGGGGCGTCCCTAACCATTCACCTACCTGATGTAACTAGACCTTTTTGATCATTCAATGTTCCAGTCCACTACCCCTATCTCCAAGAAGCCTTCTAGAAGTTATACCTTCATCTCTGACTCCCTGGGGTTGGTGGGCCTTTCTCCAGACCTTCTAGCAGCCAGGCTGTCCCGGAACTGGCCCTACCCTACGGAAGGCCCTTTGCCAAGTTTGAGAGCCACCACTGCCCCAGGGCCTGCCAGCTTGGGGGCTAGTAGGCTTGGATTCTTCAAAAGACCCTGGAGAAAGCATCGCCCCGCTCTACCTACAAACCTGAGCCCCTCCACCTTCAAACGTCAGCACTCACACCCACACAGCGCCTTGAGACTGAGAAGTCTCCAAACAAAAGCTCCTCCCTGGGGCAGATAAGAAACCCTACTAGATAAGGAGTTCCAGGCTGCTGAGTTAGTAAGTGGCCCCAGGTCGTACACAGACCTTTACGACCCAGGTTTGCAGGGGCTCCTCGACCATAGGCTGGAGAAGGCTGAGGATTTGCTTCAGACTACTAAGCAGTCGCAGCCGCCTTAAAACACCATGCTTTCTTGGTTCACAAGTTCACCGGGAGCAGAGAGGCAGTGCGGCTTAGGAGTTAGCCCAGAGATCTTGCGCAATCTTTCTCTGAACGATAGCACAAACAATAAATTGACGTGGTGAAGCTCAACCGAGTACATAGTTGTAAGCCTTAGAACACCACAACAAGCTCTTGTTTGTTTGTTTGTTTTTTGTTTTGTTTTGGATTTTTTTATTTTTTTATTTTATTTATTTATTTATTTATTTATTTATTTATTGAGACAGGGTTTCTCTGTATAGCCATGGATGTCCTGGAACTCACTCTGAGATCAGGCTGGCCTCGAACTCCGAAATCCGCCTGTCTCTGCCTCCCAGAGTGCTGGGATTACAGGCGTGCGCCACCACCGCCCAGCACTTGTTTGGTTTTAATGGAGTCCTGTGGGTCTCTCTCAATCTCTCTCTCTCTCTCTCTCTCTCTCTCTCTCTCTCTCTCACACACACACACACACACACACACACACACACACCTGAAATTTTTTAAACAAAATTATCTTTATTGGAAAACAAAAGATGTAGATAATAGAAAGACCACATTGAGTCAATGAAATCGCCTTATAGAAAAACAACTTTTGTCTGTTTTGTGTGTGTGTGGTTGGAACTTGGAGGTCAGAGGACAACTCATAAGCAAATGGTTCTCATCTTCCACCAAGTGGGATCCAGGGATTGAACTCAAGTCATGAGTATCGGTGGAAGGTGCCTTTACACCCTGAACCAGCTCACGGGCCTTGATCAAGGAAGCAAACTTTTAAAGACAATCTGCAGAGTAGCATACCCGGTCCCCTACAAGGACTACAGTTTTAGTCTGTCTCGGCACAGGTCTGCAGTTAGCTCAGGTTGTATTATGCTATATAATTGGTCTGTGGTTGATTGGTTGGTTGGTGATAAGGTAATCCTATGTAACCCTGGCTTGCTGTCCTGGAACTCACAGAGATCCACCTGTCTGTGGATTAAAGGCATATGCCACCACACCCTGATATGAATTTTCATAATGAGTCAAAAGTTGAGAGAAGACTCATGGGTTAAGAGCATGGATGCCCTTCCAGAGGACCTGGACTCAGTTCCCAGCACCCAGGGGATGTTCTACAACCAACCACAGGTAACTCCAGTCCCGGGGCATCCAAAGCCCTCTTCTGGTCTCCACGGCACTGCACACGTGTGGTACACTGACATGGATGGAGGCAAAGATTCCATACATATAAAATAAAAGCAAATAAATAAATAAATAATAAAAGCAAAATTAAAAAAGAAAAAAAAAGGAGTGTCAGAGAGAAGACGGCTACTATCAAAATATCAGATCTTTTAACTGCATGGAGCTACAAGACATCCTCCGTCCTGGGCACAGCCTGTCCTCTGGAGACTGAAGCCAGGCGACCACTGAACAATAATGGAAGTTGTCAATTCTCAGCACCTGTCCTCATGGTAAAGCTTGCTTAAATGTAATTATTTCTCCTCCTCTTCCTCCTCCTCCTCCTCTTCCTCCTCCTCTTCCTCCTCCTCTCCCTCCTCCTCCTCTTCTCCTTACTCTTAGGCCTAATGCCTTTACAAGGTACCAAGTCCAAATGAACAACAAGGCCGCTCCTCCACGCTGTTCCCATCCACGCCATCTTCCCTGAGTAGAAGCAAGCAAATTCACAGGCGGAAGATATGCATAGCTGTTTTCCAGCAGAGGCCGTGAAACTCTTTGGATGCCTATTTCAATCTTTATGATCAGTGTTCCTTTCCCAGCTCTGGCAGAGCCACTGCCCTGTACACATACACACACACACACACACACACACACACACACACTCCTTCCCAAATGCTTAGCCTCATACAGGTTAAACGGTTGCCTGAGCTACTTACATTTGAAAATGATTAACCAGTTGTGAGCTTTTTTTTCCCTCTGCACTAAAATAACCACTAACATTTATTGAACAGTGTGTGTGTGTGTGTGTGTGTGTGTGTGTGTGTTCTTCTGGATGTGTGCTAGTTGTACGTGTATGTGCATACACATTCATGTGAATGTCAGAAATTTACAACAATCTCTCTTCACCTTAATTTTTGTGAGAGTCTCCCGGGGTACCTAGAGCTCACAGCTGAGCTAAATTAGCCGATCAGAGACCTCAGGGCCCCTCCTGTCTTCACCTCCCCAGGGCTGGCATTACAGGGACACACCACCAGACTCGCAACTTTGGGTGGGTGCTGGGGTCTGAAGTCAGGTCCTCCTGTTGGCACAGCAACTGCTTCGCCGGCTCCCCAGATCCCTTGCCGAGCTCTGCCTGTGTGCTAAATACTAAATACGTATTATTTACTCTGCCCTTAGAATCACACTACCCTCGGCTGACAGATGCGAACAGAAATGGAAGCTGAGAGAGCTTTACGAGACATTCGCCAACTTTCCACCAGATCAACCTGAACACCTGTCCTTTTCCCTGAATTCCAGCCCCGTCACTTCTTTGCAAAGTGGGGGAAATTCTAGACGCTTGCCTGAGAAGGAACACCATTTCCACGGATGCAGCCAGTGCACTGGAAGAAAGTGTCCCTCCACGCAGCTCTCGCCTCTACCCAGCCTGGTGCACATTCTGTTTGGATGGAGGAAGCCGCCGAGTGTCCCGAGTGTTGGCTTTCCAAAGGGAAAGTTCACTGCGGAGGCCACACGGGCTCTTTGCCTATCTCAGGGACAGATCGGAACTGAATGAAAACTGGAAACGCAGCCAATTCATAACCAAAGGGAATGTTTTAGACCCGGTCAGCTTTGCTGGGCTGTTCTGGGAGTCATTTTTCTGTGTACTGAAGTTAAACAGCTGGAATTATTTTTTAATTAAGTTTAATTTTTTTTTAAATTTTATGTGCATGGGTGGTTCGCCTACGTGTGTGTGTGTGTGTGTGTGTGTGTGTGTGCATTATATACATTCCTGGTGCCCATGGAGGCCAGAAGAGGGTGTCAGATCCCCAGAGGGCTGGAGATACAGATGATTGTAAGTCGTCATGGGGGGGCACCTGAACTGGGGTCCTCTGGAAGAGCACCCAGCGCTCTTAACCATTGAGCCAACTCTTCAGCCCCTTACTTACAAGGCAACCTCTGACCTCACGCTTTTGTGTGTGTCTGTTAAAGGCGGAGCTTCTCAAATGCTGGAGAAATAGGAAGAGAACGAGTCTTGAAATACCAACCTAGGGGATGGAGGGAGGACTCAGTAGTGAGAGAACTTGCTGTGCTTGCAGAGGACCAGAGTTCAATTCCCAGCACCTACACTGGGCAGCTCACAGTCACGTGAAACTCCAGGTCCCACAGATCTTGTACCCTCTTCTGGCCTCCATGGGCTCCTACAGCCACTATACATGCACACACTATTAAAAATAATTTGGGCTTTAGTCAGGCGTGGTGGCGCATGCCTGTAATCCCAGCACTTGGGAGGCAGAGGCAGGCGGATTTCTGAGTTCGAGACTGGCCTGGTCTACAGAGTGAGTTCCAGGACAGCCAGGACTACACAGAGAAACCCTGTCTCGAAATACCAAAAAATAATAATAATAATAATAATAATAATAATAATAATAATAATAATTTGGGGCTGGAGAGATGGCTCAGTGATTAAGAGCACTGACTGCTCTTCTGAAGGTCCGGAGTTCAAATCCCAGCAACCACATGGTGGCTCACAATCATACATAATGAGACCTGACCCCCTCTTCTGGTGTGTCTGAAGAGAGCAGCAGTGTACTTACATATAATAATAAATAAATCTTTAAATAATAATAATAATTTGGTTTGGGGGATGGGGGTTTCAAGACAGTGTTTCTTTGTTTAGCCCCAGCTGTCCTGGAACTAACTCTGTAGACCAAGTTGGCTTCAAACTCAAAGTTTAATCACCGAGGACTAGGGTTAAAAGCGTGAAGCTGGGCATGGTGGTGCATACCTGTAATCCCAGCACCTGGGAGGCAGAGGCAGGCGGATTTCTGAGTTCGAGGCCAGCCTGGTCTACAGAGTGAGTTCCAGGACAGCCAGGACCACACAGAGAAACTCTGTCTCCAAAAAACAAAACAAAACAAAAAAAAAAAAAGCATGTACCATCGCCTTCCAGCTAAAAAATGATTTTTTTTAAATTGAAAAAAAAATGTCTCTGCTTCTGCTATACCCACTGCTGCAGGAGAAAGCCCGGGAGTGGCAGCAGGACACCAAACAGGTGGTTAGAAGAGCCATATGCGTGTTCAAAGCTGCAGCTGCACAGATGCAGGGCAAGGTCTGCAAAGACAGCAGCAGTGCGGGGTGGGAGGGTGGGGGTGGGGGAGGGGGAGGGGGAGGGGAGGGGTGGGGACTCCCCACTCTTGTTTCTTTGCCATCTTTGAGACTGTCCTAAGCAACACAGTCAAAACCATGACGTGGGGCGTGCAGAACTCCCACTAGGAGTTAGCCTAGGCGACGAGCGTAATTTACCCACCATCAACCCCAAGGCTGTTAAGGATGGTGTTGAGAGAGCTGGCTTACCCAAGACCGGAGGCCCAACTGGTGTCTGTTTAGTAATACTGAGAGATGGCTATCTCTGTGTCAGGCAAGTGTCCGTCCAGAGTGAAAAGTGTGTTTCAGGTTATGAAAGTCCTCTCAGTTTAAGTCATATTGTAAAAAACAAGCAAACAAACAAACAAGAATAAACAACTAAATTAAATTCAGGATATTGAATAGGTAGACCTCTCCCTCTTCCTCTCCCCCAGCCCCCACAGCCCCAAATTTTCAAGCTCTCCTTTTTGTCTTTCCGTGTGAGCTTTAAAGAAGTGCACCCAGGTCTCCGGGTCTCCACGGATCCTGGTGAGGAGATGGCAGCATAGCTCCTCAGGAAGAGCGCGTGGCCTGAAACCCGCACCGTGCCAGGTCCAGAGCTGGGTCCTTGGAATCCGATTCAAGAGCGGCATGGAGGGGATATGTATCCCAGCTCTCCTACAGCAGCACAAGGGCAGAGGAGGGCCACCCCAGAGCTCGTGGGCCAGCTCGCCTCGAAAGCACAGCACAGCGACACAGGCAAGGAAAGAGCCACTGCCCCAGGCAAAGCAGAAGGAGAGAACTCCCAAAAATCGTCTGCTGACCTCTACACAGCACACGGGTATACATGGTTACACCACACACATGCGCACACACACAAATAACGATATTTTTTAATTGAAAAATCCTATCGGAATTGTCGTTGAAATTTCATTAACTCTATAGATTAATTTGGGAGAAGTGTGTGTATGTGTGTGTGTGTGTGTGTGTGTGTGTGTGAAAGAGAGAGAGAGAGAGGGGAGCTATCCCCAACTCTTGGTTCTCTACATAACCTAAGCCGGCTTCCAACTCACTTTCTAACCAAAGCTGGCCTAGATCTTTCAATCCTCCTGCCTCAGCCTCCTAAGTACTCAGAATATAAATGTGGGAGACCCCACAGAGAGTGGAAGCTCCAGCATTGGCTTGGTTTGCTCTTGCCATTCCTGGGTCAAGTCCTTTAATATAAAGAACAATTATTTTCAAAGGTTTTTAATTGATGTGTTGACTATTTCATAGCTATTTCATAGACTATTTCAAAATACCTTTTGCCTGCTGAATTAACTCTTCAGCCCCCATAGTTTACTGTATTTTTCCTCTAAAATTCTTCAGTTAATTTTTTTTTTTTTTGCATTTTCCTATTTCTATGATGGGATTTATCCTTCTGTTTATTCCAAAAGCATCCATCTGCCTGTCTGTGGTGTTAGTAACTGTTCGAGAGTGTTTCACAGTCACATCTGGGTTTTCTTGAGGTTGGTGTCTTTTGACTTGTCAGGAGAGATTTTCCAGGTTCTTTGCCAGTTGAACAATCTGGGTTTCCATCCTGAACATTGTTAAGACTAAGGACTCTCCAGTGTGCTGAGAAGCAGAGACAGGGGAATCCAGCAGACATTTCAGCACAGCAGGGTACACAGCACAGGAGAACCCAGACAGGAAGCCAAGCAGAACACACAACACAACAGCATAAACAAGAAAGGCAGCGTGGAAGGAGAGGATCCACAGACGTACTGTGACACGGGGTAGCCACCCCACTGTGCATGCGCATACACGCACACACACAGACATGCACGCACACGGGAGCACAGGCACGAACACACACACACACACACACACACACACACACACACTAAAATGAATAAATGTGTAAAGTGCTTTGAAGGGGCTAGAGAGATGGTTCAGTTGTTAAGAGCACTGGCTACTTTTGTAGAAGACCTGGGTTCAGTTCCTAGCACCCACATGATAGCTCACAACCATCTGTAACTCCAGTTCCAGGGAATTCAACACCCTCTTCTGGCCTCCACAGACTTCTGTACATGCAGGATGCATATAAACTCATATGCACAGGCATATGCTTATAAAACAATAAATAAAGGGGCTGGAGAAATAGCTCAGCAGTTAAAAGCACTGACTGCTCTTCCAGAGGTCCTGAGTACAATTCCCAGCAACCACATGGTGGCCCACAACCATCTGTAATGGGATCTGATGCCCTCTTCTGGTGAGCCTGAAGACAGCTACAGTATACATACAATAAATAAATCTTAAAAAATAAATAAATAAAAATATAAAATATAAGTAAATCAAAATGATTTAAGATTAGAATTCCTTCACAGAATTTTCAGGTATTAATGTTATAAACTAGTAGAACATGAAAGATTTTGTATGTGTTGGGAACAATGTTTTCAAAACCACACACAGTATTTGTACCTACAAGTTTTTATTGAATTCTTTTACTTTATGGCTAATGAATTAAGGGGCATTGGTGAAGTGGAAACTTCTGGTTTCTTGGAAAGTCAGATATGTCAAATGATGTTTTGCTGGGGCACCCAGGTAAAAGAATGTTTTGTTAAAGCAGACACTTTGGAAGGATGTTTTGCTGAAGCAGACACATATGGCATTCAGAAGGACATGTGATGTTCAGAGGAGTATAAATATGAGCCCACAGACAATGAGAGCTCCAGCATTGGCTTGGTTTGCTCTGCCTCACCATTCTTCACTAACGACACACATGTGTTGGTCCACCTTACATTGTGTTGCTGAGCTCTGCTTATGGTGACACCATAGAGAGACACTAGCCAAAGAAGTTCTTGTGAGCTTCCTGCGGTGTCCTGCTGCTTCTTCAGCCTTGGGCCAGTTGGAGAGCCTTGCAATTTCTTACACATTGAACTGCCCCTGCCGGTTCGTGTGTGGTGACTGCCATGTGCACTGGACTGCAGCTGCTGGTTCGTGTGTGGTGTCTGCCTGCCTGCTGACAGGACTGGACTGCAGCTGCTGATTTGTATTTGGTGTTTGCTACTGGACTGAACTGCTGTTATCCTGACCATGAGATTAGACTCACTCCCAAAGAACTATTTCTAAACAGGTCTACTTCCCCTGTGTCCTAATAACTTTTCTCTTCTACTACCTCTGGTGGGTGGTGGGCCAGAGGAGAGGCTGAACCCTTATCAAAATCGGTTGAGAAAAATTTATGCCTACCTATTGGTCTGCTCTTTTTTAAAACAAAAAGATGCTGTCTTGGTGTGCTGGTTTGAATATGCTTGGCCCAGGGTGTTGCACTCCTAGGAGGTATGGCCTTGTTGGAGTGGGTGTGGTCTTGATGGAAGAAATGTGTCACTGCAGGGGTTGGCTTCAAGACCCTCCTCCTAGCCACATGGGAGTCAGTTTTCTCCTGTTTCCCTTGGAACAAAATCTAGAGCTCTCAGTTCCTCCTGTGCCATGCCTGCCTAGACGTTGCCATGTTCCCACCTTGATGATAAGAAACTGAACCTCTGAACCTGTAAGCCAGCCCCAATTAAATGCAGTCCTTTATAAGAGTTGCCTTGGTCATGGTGTCTCTTCACAGCAACGGAGACCCTAACTAAAATGCTTGGTATGCAAAGTAGAATCATAATATTTACCAATTTAGTAAAATGTTTTTGAGAGCTGAGACTTGACGGCTCTGTATACTTATATTATTCTTTGGTGAACCCCAAACCTTTCTCCTCTAGTGTAGCTAATGAATAGCCCAGAAAAGAACCTGCCGACTCCATGTTTTCTTTGAATCAAAGTCAGTGCTTTGACCAGTCATTACCTGATTGAAAGTCTCACCTCTGCCATTAGTTTATATTTTGTGTAGCTTTTTATAGATTACAAAAGATACTCCCTCATATTGTCATATTTAAATTTTTATTTTATTTTGCCTTTTGTATGTGTGCCTGAATGCATATATATGTGTACCATGTGTGTGCAGGAGCCCTTAGATGTCAGAAGAGGACATTGGATCCAACTTCAGTAGATGTGGTTATTGCCATCAGAAAACACGACCCGGTTAACACGTGGTCACTGTAGCAAATGAGTTGCTGTTGGGAAATTCCAGCCTCAGAAAGGCCTCTCTGTGTCACATGGTTGCAGGTGTTGAAGTCTGACCTCCTACTAGTTTCAAGGGAAGGTTGTAGTGTAAGGGTTATGAGTGGTAGGGAATGTGTTAGTCAGGTTTCCCTAGAGGACCAGAACTTATAGAATAAATGTAGATATTTAATAGATCAATTAAAATGGCTTACAAGCTGGTTGAGCCTGTCCAACAATGGTTGCCTATGAATGAAGGTCCGAGAATCCAGTAGCTGTTCAGTCCATGAGGACTGTAGACACCAGTAGACACCAGGCTCCTGAAGGGGTAGCTCTAATGCCAGTGAAGGAATGGGCTTGCCAGCAAGATTGAGAGCAGAGCAAGCAGGCAAAAAACAAAAGCTTCCTTCTTCCATGTCCTTTATATAGGCTTCCAGCAAAAGGTGTGCCCCGAATTAAAGGTGGCTCTTCCCACCTCAAAAGATCCGGATTAAAAGTAGGTCTTCCCATGTCAAATGATTAAGGGGAAAAAGTCCTGAGTCAGAGACAGCCTCCACCCCAATTGTAAATGGACTCACATGAAGACTAAGGTTCACATCTGTTACATATGTGTGGGGGGCCTAGGTCCAGTCCATGCATGCTCTTTGGTTGGTAACTCAGTCTCTGTGAGCCCCCATGGGCCCAGGTTAGTTGACTCTGAAGGTCTTTCTTATGGTGTCCTTGACCCCTCCAGCTCCCTCAACCCTTCCCTTGACTCTACCACAAGACTCTCCAAACTCCAGCCAATGTTTGGCTGTGCATCGTGCATCGGTCTCCATCACTGCTGGATGAAGCCTCTCAGATGACAGCTATGCTAGGCTCCTGTCTGCACGCACAGCAGGGTTTCAGTCATAGTGTCAGGGGTTGGCTGTCTTCCAGGGGGTGGGACTCTGACTTTGGATCCCTTTCCCCTAGCTGGACGCTGGGCTGCCTTTTCTGGCTTCAGTGGTAGAGGATGTGCCTAGTCCTGATGCAACTTGATGTGCCCTGGTGGGTTGGTACAGGTGAGGTTCCCCTTCTCTGAGGAGAGAGCAAAGGGGGGCTGGGGAAAGGAGGTGGAAGGGTGGGACTGGGAAGGAAGGAGGAAGGGAGGCTACAAGTGGGATGTAAAGTGAGAGAAAGAAGAAAGAAAGAAAGAAAGAAAGAAAGAAAGAAAGAAAGAAAGAAAGAAGAGAGGGAAGGAGGGAGGAAGGAAGGGAAGGAAGGGGAAGGAAAGGAAAGGAAAGGAAGGGAAGGGAAGGGAAGGGAAGGGAAGGGAAGGGAAGGGAAGGGAAGGGAAGGGAAGGGAAGGGAAGGGAAGGGAAGGGAAGGGAAAAGAGAAGAGAATCCTTCACAGGTGTAGCCGACCACTTGAGTTTTGGTTAATTCCAGATGTAGTCAAGTTGACAACCAAGAATAGCCATCCCAGGAAGAAACAGTTTACCCTGGGCTGGGTAGCTCTGGGGAGGCAAAGGGTTCAGCAGGACCCAGGCAAGCAGAAGGGAGCAACCATATTTTACTCAAAATGTATGAAATCTGGCCAAATGTCATACAATCTCATTTCATGGTCATCTCCAAATTCCATGTTTATTCCCCAAGTCACAAGATATGTGAAGCAAAGCTCTCCGCACATGGGCTGTCTGACTCCGAGTCACCAAGGAAGGGAGCAGGGCGAGGAAAAGAAACCGCACGTTGGTATTCTCTTCAGCCACCCACATTAGCTAATTTTCCGTCGAGGTGATAAAACAACCGTGAGCAAAACAAAATAGGTATACAAATAATAACACTTTATTTTGGCTCATGGTTCCAGAACCATGATTCCCTGGTGGTGAGAAAGGATGAGAGTAAGCTGAGCTCACGCCAGCCATAGCACGAAGCCCAGAGAGCAAACCGGAAGTGCTAGGGACCTCTCCATCTCAAAGTCCAACCCCAGAGATGTCATTTCTCCAGCAAAGTCATGTCACCCAAACCTCCCCAACAGCTCCACGGACTGAGCACCTACTACCGAAGTGTCTATTTGAGAGACATTTCTCATTTAAACTATCTATCAGCTTAGGAGCAGATTTTGGGAAGCCTGACTTTATCCAACTGGGAATCTTTTTAAAAACTTTTTCAAAGATTTATTTTGGTTGTAGTGTTTGTACATGCGTGAGTGTGGTGTGTGTGTGTGTGTGTGTGTGTGTGTGTGTGTGTGTGTGTGATGAGCTATCCCTATTTTTTGGTTCTCTGTGTAACCTAGGCCGGATTCCAACTCACTTTCTAACCAAAGCTGACCTGGAACTCTCAATCCTCCTGCCTCAGTCCCCTAAGTGCTCAGAATATAAACATGTGCCATGATGCCTGATCTTTTGTGAGTACGTGTGTCCAGTGAAGCTAGAAAAGGGTATTAGATCCACCAGAGATGAATGACTCAGTTGTGAGCTGCCCTGGGTGCTGGGGACCAATCTCCAGTCCTCTGAAGAGCAAAGCCTTTTCCTTGCTGAACCACCTCTCCAGCCGCAGGGCATCTTTTACTAAAGATCTGGGAGAAGGCAGAGGAGGAGGAAGAGAACTATATAAGAAGAATGAGGAGAAGGAAGGCTGGGGATGGGCGAAGTTGGAAAAGTGCCTAGCATGCACTGGGTTCTAGGCTCAATCCCAGCACTACCTGAATCAGGCATGCTGGCTCGTGTCTATAATACAAGCTCTCAGAAGATGAAGGCAGATGGATCAGAAGTTCAGAAGATTGAGGTCATCCTTGGCTACATAGGGAGATTAAGGCCAACCTGAGCTAAAAAAAAGTAAAAGAAAAAAAGAAAGGAAGCCGGGCATGGTGGCACACACCTGTAATCCCAGCACTTGGGAAGCAGAGGCAGGCGGATTTCTAAGTTCGAGGCCAGCTTGGTCTACAGAGTGAGTTCCAAGACAGCCAGGACTACACAGAGAAACCCTGTCTCAAAAAAAAAAAAAAAAAAAAAAAAAAAAAAAAGAAAAAAGAAAAAAGAAAAAAGAAAAAAGAAAAAGAAAACCAAAGGAAGAGGAGGAAGAGGGGGAAACCATAATTAGAAATAGCCACTGAGGTGCAAGAGTTTGGTAAGAATGCCTTTCAAAGGCTATTTCCTGTTTACTTCTCATGTCTGTGTAAGTGCCTGTTTGTTTGTGTGTGCACACTGTGTGTAAGTGCCTGATTGTGTGTGCACACTGTGTGTAAGTGCCTGATTGTTTGTGTGTGCACACTGTGTGTAAGTGCCTGATTGCTTGTGTGTGCACAATGTGTGTAAGTGCCTAATTGTTTGTATGTACATGCTGTGCATGTGCGGGTGCCCTCAGGAGCCAGAAACCACTGGGTTTCCTGAAACTGGACTTACAACAGGTAGTTAAATCCAGTGAGGGTCCTGGGAGCTGAATTCAGACTTCTGCAAAAGCAGAAAGTGCTCTTAACCGCTGAGCCATTTCTCTAGCCCCTGGAAGGGGCCCTTTAATGACAATCTGAAAGTTTAGAATTCACTCTACAGTGCACCATCCTGTGTCTAAGGGTAGTGACAGTCTGATCAATGGAGGGAATTTTTAAATTTTTGTACTGTATGCTCACCTCTGCTTAGCAGGAATTTTCAATCTACCAAGACGATACATGTCCCAGTTAATATCACAGGAAAGCCACCAGTACTTTCATTTCTTCAACATATTTTTAAGATTTATTTTTATTATTTCTGTGTGTCTGTGTGTATATATATGTGGGTGTATATGTGTGTATGTATGTGCATGTATGTGTACATGTGTGTATGAGCATGTGTATTTGTATGTATGTGTGCATGTGTGTAAGTGTGTGTATGTATGTGCCTGTATATATGCACACGTGTGGGCATGTGTGTATGCACATCTGTGTATGCATGTATGTGCACACGTGTGAGCACATGTACATGTGCGCCTGTGTATGTGCACACGTGTGTGGGCGTGTGTGTATGCACATGTGTGTATTATGTGCATGTGTGAGTATGTGCATGTGTGGGCATGTGTGTGCACACATGTGTGGGCATGTGTATATGTACACGTGTGTATGTATGTGCATGTGTGTGTGAGCATGTGTATTATTTGTATGTATGTGTGCATGTGTGTAAGTGTGTGTATGTATGTGCCTGTATATATGCACACATGTGTGGGCACCTGTGTATGCACATGTGTGTATGTATGTGCATGTGTGTATGCATACATGTGTGAGCATATGTATGTGTGGGCATGTGTGTATGCACACATGTGTGGGCATATGTGTATGCACATGTGTGTATGCATCTGAGTCCAGATGCTCTTGGAGGGCAAACATCAGATCCCCTGGAGCTGGAGTAACAAGCAGTAGTGACTTCAACTTTGGCTTCTCCACAGGTACAGTCAGCACTCTTAACCACTCAGCCATCTCTCTAGGCCCTTGTTTTTGTTTCTGTTTCAAAAAGAGTCTCTTAGCCCAACCCAGCCCAGAACTTGCTATGTAGTCAAGATTGGCCTTGAACTTTTTTTTTTTTTTTTTTGGTTTTTTTTTTTTTTGGTTTTTTGGATTTGGTTTTTTTTGAGACAGGGTTTCTCTGTATAGCCCTGGCTGTCCTGGAACTCACTCTGTAGACCAGGCTGGCCTCGAACTCAGAAATCCGTCAGCCTCTGCCTCCCAGAGTGCTGGGATTACAGGCATGCGCCACCACCGCCTGGCTGGCCTTGAACTTCTTATCCTCCCCTCTCCACATCCCAAGTGTGGAACAGCAGACTGGCCACGCCCTGCCTCCTCCCTATCACTTTGTAACCAATTTTATTAAGGTTAACTGTCTTAGGACTGTTAGTATTTGATGGGTGCAGTATGATGCGATGTGAGATAAGGGCATGCTTGTGAGAGCATCCGTGTGAGTGAGCTAATGAATCCGTCCATCATCATCATCATCATCATCATCATCCCGAAAGGATGACGATTTCCTGAGTTTCTCACCTGCCCTTGATTGCCTCTTGTTCAGCCCTCTGAAAGTCTCCCCTACTGCTGCTCCATTTTTTCTTGTATTTTTATTTAATTTTATTATGTGTGTTTTTAAAAAAATTATTTATTTATTCATTCATTCGTTCATTCATTCATTCATTTTATGTATATGAGCGCTCTCTCAGCCTGTACACCTACCTGCATGCTGGAAGAGGGCACTAGATCCCAGGATGGATGGATGAGAGCCACCATGTGGGCGCTGGAATTGGCCTCAGGACCT
Source organism: Apodemus agrarius (assembly GCA_964023405.1). Classification (NCBI taxonomy): domain Eukaryota; kingdom Metazoa; phylum Chordata; class Mammalia; order Rodentia; family Muridae; genus Apodemus; species Apodemus agrarius. The sequence continues at coordinate 34,278,134 of OZ030014.1, read as the reverse complement.
CTCGGGGAGCAGCCGGTGCTCTTGTGCTGAGCCGCCCCTCAGCTCCTTACTATGTGTCTTTATTTACCTCCTCCTTGACTGTGTCTGTGTGGATCAGTGTGTGCCATGGCACATGGGCAGAGGGCAGAGGGCAGCAGTGGCCGGCCGGCCTTTCCTTTCACCACATGGGTCCCGGGGATTGAACTCAGCTTGTCGGGCTTAGCAGCAAGAGCCTGAATGCCATCTTGCTGGGCCATGACATAGTTGCATTGGTTTAGTTATGTAATGAAGAGAGTCAAATCCTGCTGTTTTACCTTGCCCACAAAATAGAAGTTTCCAAGCTAAAACAAACAAACAACATCAACAAAACAAACAACAAACAAACAAACAAACAAAAAGCAGAGAAAATACTAACAGCCCAAATATAAAAGAATTACTCTTTGAGGAAAGTGTGGTTTTGGACCAAGAAGCTAGAAGACCAATATTCCACTGAGAACCCTGAAATCCGAAGAGTAAGAGTGGAGAGCCCATCAGACAGGCGTGTCCTGTGCAGGAGGATCTTTCTTTCCCAGTCTTCAGTACACTCCCCAGTTGCCGACACGGTGCCAAAGTCGTGTCACACAGAAAATGACCTATGACCCACTGTCCTTGACTTGCCCGAAGCCTTTGGTTTCTATTTCAGTCTTCCAGCCACCGTCTATGAGAGGTGTGAACCCTGATTGTGCTGAACGAGCGCATGGTGGGCCCAAGTGAGGTTTCTGTATGAATACGTTAACCGTTCCGTTCATCCTTCGCATGCCTTCATCAACAGAGCTCGCTGAACACCTGCTGGGTACAGTCTGTGTGTGGTAGGAGTTTATAGATTCTGTACCCCCCACATACACCTCTGCCCGCCAGGTCCCAAGCTGGTTTGTCATCCGTCTGTCATCCTCCCCAGGCCACACGGCCAAGTCACCTTTTCCCTCTGCAGTACTTGCCAATTGTACATTTTCTCTCAACGAATTCCTCTTCTAACTTAACATTTTTCAAATGTCTGTGATCCCTTCTAGATGTGATCGTAAACATTCAGAGGCAAAATGTACTGACTTCTGTCTTAGTTAGGGTTTTACTGCTGTGAACAGACACCATGACCAATGCAAGTCTTATACAAGACAGCATTTAACTGGGGCCGGCTTACAGGCTCAGAGGTTCAGTCCATTGTCATCAAGGCAGAAGCATGGCAGCATCCAGGCAGGCATGGTGCAGGAGGAGCTTTCTTTATCCAAAGGAAGCCAGGAACAGACTGAGTATGCTCAGGCATCTAGGAGGAAGATCTCTAAGCCCAACCCCACAGTGACACACTTCTTCCAACAAGGCCACACCTTCTAACAGTGCCACTCCCTGGGATGAGCATATACAAACCATCACAACATCACTATCTTAATCTTAGCCCCTCCTCGGGAGAGAGACTCACGTAGGTCTGGCTAGCCTCAAACTCGCTATGTAACTTTGAACTTCTGATCTTCCTGCTTCTGCTTCATGGGTTCTAGGATGTCAGGCTGTGCTGTTATCCCGAGTATACGCAGTGCTTGGGGCAGAACCGAGGCTTCACACGCGCCTAACATGTGCTCTACCAACTGGGCCCCATCCCTGCCACAGCAAGCTTCAGTTGCCAACTTGACAGACTGGGAAGAGGGAACTTGAGTTGAGAAATTGCCTTCTCTAGATGGGTCTAGGAGCATACCTGTGGGACATTTTCATGATTAATGACTGATGTGTGTGTGGGGGCAGCCCTCTGTGGTGATACCAGTCCTGGGCAGGTGGTCCTGGTTGTATAAGAAGGGCAGGCGGTAGCAGACCAGTAAGCAGCTCTCCTCCATGGGCTCTGCTCCAATTCCTGCCCTGACCAACCTCAGTGTCGAACCATGATCGGGATGTGTAATCCAAATAAGCCCTTTCCTCCCCAAGGTGCTTTTGGTTGTGATGTTTATCCCAATAACCAAAACAAGGCAAAACAACCCCCAAACCATTGGTATACAATCGAAGATAACACACTCTTTGTATCTCACTAGCACTAGTTCATACTGGAAATGTTTATTATGGAAAAATTCCCTGATACATAATTTGAAGAATTTTTAGTTACCTAGAGGTCCACAATCCAAGAATGATTACTGCTAATATTTTGTATATGTCATATGCCAAACAGAAAGTATATTTGCCTTAAGAAAACTTGATTTTTGTTTTTTGTTTTTTGTTTGTTTGTTTGTTTTTTGTTTTTTGAGACAGGGTTTCTCTGTAGCCCTGGCTGTCCTGGAACTCACTCTGTAGACCAGGCTGGCCTCGAACTTAGAAATCCACCTGCCTCTGCCTCCCAAGTGCTGGGATTAAAGGCGTGTACCACCACGCCCGGCTTTAGGAAACTTGATTTTTAATGGACTGATTTATTGTCAAGGCCATAGAGGTGGCTGGGTGCTACCAAGTGTGAAAACCTCAGTTTAGTCCCTGGCATCCACATGGTGGAAGGAGAGAATCAACTCCTGAAAGATTTTCTCTGACCTTTCTATCACACACACACACACACACACACACACACACACACACACACTCATGTTCAAAAATAAGCAATGTATAATAAAAATGTTGTAAGAACTATGAACATTCACAAAGTAGGAGCCCTGGCCGCTCTTACAAGAGACTCAGGTTTGACTCCCAGCATGCAGTTCTAGTTCTAGGGGACCCTCTTCTGGTCTACATGGATACGAGGTACACATGTGGTGCCTAGACCCACATGCAGTAAAATATAAGTAAACAAATCTTAAGGTATTTTAAAAGAAATCCTTCCTCAATGGCCTTTACCACTTGAAATTAAGTGCACTCCCCAGTCAACAGCAGCAGCGAGTGGGCAGTTGTTAGAAATGCGACTGTCCCCTACAACAGCCTGGCTCACCAGGCTGTCCTGGGATGCTCAATTTCTCCAGCCTTTCAGGAGATCAACCAATCACCAGCGTCTCACGATCACTCAGTTCAGCCTCAGCACTTGGTGCCTAGCGAATTAACATTCTTGTTTATTTGAGACGGGGTCTCACGTAGCCCAGACTAGCCTTGAGCCTACTGGATAGCAGAGGATTGCCTTGAACTTCTCATTCTCCTGGCTGCTGAGATTACAGGTTATCAAGTGCTGGAGACGGAACCAGGGCTGTGTGCACATGAGGCCAGAGTTCCTACCTGCTGAGCTCCGCCCCAGCGCCCAGACGGTTTCCTTGGAGAATAAAGACATGACAGAGAGCAGTTCAGGTTTCCAGCAAATCTTTTCTTTGCACGTTTTGTGATTTTACTCCATATGCATTTATTCACAAACAACGTATGATATTATTTTGAAGGTTTTTAAACCATTCAAATGGTAATGCATTCCACATACCCTGCAGTTAGATGTTCTATATTGTTTTTAAGATTTATCTATGTGCAGTCACAAAGTCAAATTTTGTCACTGTAATGGTCGTATGATACTCCCATATGATATTAGATTAACCTGTCTTCTGTTAATGGCACCGCAGCATTTCCAGTTACTTTGGGTTTTTTACTACAAAAAACAACCCTGAGCCAAGACAAGGAGATGCACACCTTTAATCCAAGCACCTCCGGGAGTTCAAGGCCATCCTGGTCTACAGAGTGAGTTCCAGGACAGCCAGGGCTACACAGAGAGACCCTGTCTTGGGGGGAAAAAAGACTATTTTGCTAACAAAAATAATACGTCTCTGTTAGGATGTCTTTTAGGCATTTTTAAGGAATTACTATTATCATTATTATTATTAACTTTTATTTATACATATAAGTGTGTGTGCATGTGTGTGTGTTTGTGTGTGTGTGTGTTTGGGAAGGGGAGTTGTGCACATGACTGTGGTACCCACCGACACCAGAAGAGGGCGTTGGATCACCTGCAGATGGAGTCAGGGTAGGTTGTGAGCGGTCAGATGTGGCTGCTGGGAACCAGTCAGTCCTCTGCAAGAGCACCCCAGCCATCTCTGCAGCCCCTTGAGGGAAACTCTGGGTCATCGTGATGCTTGGCTTTGTTGGCCATAGTGGCTGGATAGAAGTGCCCCACTTCCTTCAGCAAATGGGACAGTCCTATCAACAGTTTCCAGACCAGGGATGGGAACCTGGCTCAGCGAGTGAGGTGTTTGCCACTCGGGACATTCCAAATGAGACATGTCCCCCACAGGTTCAGACATTTGAACAGCTAGTCCCCAGACGGGGCGCTGTTTGGAGACGTAAAGGGGAAGTGGAGTCGCTGGAGGAAGTATATCATCACTTAGAAAGTTTAAAGCTTTGTCTCACGTCCAGCTCTCCCTCTGCTTCATGCTTGAGGCTAAAGGTGTGAACTCTCACCTCCTGCTGCCCTCCTGCCTGCTGCCGGCTGCCCGCTGCCCACTGCCCGCTGCCCACCGCCTGCTGCCTGCATCCAGGCCTGATGCCATGATGGGCTCTTATTACTCTGAAACCATCAGCCCAAAATAAACTCTTCCATGATTTACTTCTGGTCAGAGTGGTTTATCACAACAATAGAAAAATAACCGATCTATCACATAGGCGAGCGGACCTGTGACTGATCACCAGCACCTGGGTGAAAAGCTGAGCAGGGTGACATACATCTCTGACCCCAGTGCTCAAGATGCAGAGACAGGCAGATCCCTGGGGCTCACTGACCAGCCAGTGCGCCTGAACCCAGGAGCTCCAGGTCCAGTGACAAACCCTGTCTCAAAAAAAAATAAGGGTTTGGGGGTTTTGTTTATTTGTTTGTTTTTGGGGTTTGGTTGGTTTTTGTTTGTTTCGGCAGGGAGGAGGGGTAGCTGGAGAAAATGGCTCAGTGGTTAAGAGCACACGTTGTTCTTGCCAAGAACTCAAATTTGGCTCAGGTGGCCTCCCCTCCCCACTGCAGCTCCAGCTCCATGGGGTCTGGGGCCGTCTTTGGGAATCTGAGAACACCTGTACTCACACTTATGTCTACTCCCCACAACACACACACACACACACACACACACACACACACACACACACAGAGTTAGAAATAAGAATTAACATAAATAAAAGTGGAGAACAGTACATGGAGTCTCCTGACGTCATCTCTGGCTTCTATAGGCACACACACACACACACACACACACACATACACACACACACAAACACATACACACACAAATGTACATACACATACACACACAAGCACACACACACATATATATACACATAGTTAGAAATAAGAATTAACATAAAAGAAAGTGGAGAACAGTAAATGGAGTTTCCTGATGTCATCTCTGGCTTCTATACACACACACACACACACACACACACACACACACGTCTTCTTTATGTGGACTGTACCTGAAGCCTTAACTCTTTTCTATATAACCACAATAAGGTTTATAAGCTGTGTTCATAGGTTTTTCCAGGAACATAAACTAGTATCTAACCTTGGATAGAGGCAGGTTTGTCTCTTTGTTCTGTGCTATTCTCTGGCAATTTTTTTTAAAAAAGATTTATTTATTTATTTATTTATTTATTTATTTATTTAATGTGTATGAGTACACCATCACTGTCTTCAGACACACCAGCAGAGGGCGTCAGATCTCATTACAGATGGTTGTGAGCCACCATGTGGTTGCTGGGAACTGAACTCAGGACCTCTGGAAGAGCAGTCAGTGCTCTTAACCGCTGAGCCATCTCTCCAGCACCTCTCTGGCAATTCTTATACCGTGTCATACCATCATGTTGTTGGTGGAAGGCCGGAATGTCTCCCACAGGACCATCACTGAATGTGTTTGACTCTGTGGTGGGGTATGGTTCTTGATGTGAGCTGAGGGTCTAGGTGGAGGAAGTGCAGTGTCTAGGAGGAGGTTTTATAGCTGGGCTCACTTCCTGTCTGCCCTCTGCTTCCTGTCTGCAGATGCAATGTAACCTGCCACCCCATGCCCCCTGTGACATTGTCTATTGAGATAATATGTGCATCTTCTTGAGCTCAAAATCATAATATACAGTCTCTCCCTCTCCCTCCCTCCCCACCCTCTCTCTTCCTTTTTCTTTTTCTTTTTTTTTCTCTTTCTTTTTCTTTCTCTTTCTCAAGACAATGTTTCTCTGCATGGCCTTGGCTGTCCTGGAACTCATTCTGTAGACCTGACTGACTGGCCTCAGACTCATAGAGATCCTGCTGCCTCTGCCTCCTGAGTACAGGGATTAAAAGAGTGTGCCATCACTGCCCAGCTAAGGATTTTATGTGCATTGGTGCTTTACCTGCATGTATGTCTGTATGAGGGTGTCAGGTCCCCTGGAACTGGAGTTATAGACAGTTATGAGATACCACGGAAGGGCTGGAAACTGTTTGTTTGTTTGTTTGTTTGTTTGTTTGTTTCGAGACAGGGTTTCTCTGTGTACCCCTGGCTGTCTTGGAACTCACTTTGTAGACCAGGCTGGCCTCAAACTCAGAAATCTGCCTGCCTCTGCCTCCCAAGTGCTGGGATCAAAGGTGTGTGGCACCACCACCCGGCTATGGCTGGAAATTGAACCCCAGTGCGCTGAAGAACACCTTTATTGATGGGCAGTACTCTTAACCACTGACCCATCTCTCCAAACCCACATTTTCTTTCTTAAATTGCTTCACATTAGTATTTGATCACAGTCTTGAGAAGAGTAACAATACAATGTTTATGTAACAATGGAAGCCACACACTTGGTACGGGAATCAGGGAAAGCTCAGCTGACCACAGTTCAGGTCCATGAAAAGGCAGGGATGGCAAAATATACCTCTAACCCCAGAGCTGGGGAGGGAGAAACATGAAAATCCCTGACACCTGTTGGCCAGCCAGTCAGTCTAGGTGAATCGGTGAGTTAAGGCCACAGAGAGCCTGTCTCAGAGATAACAGCGGTGGAGGCTGGGGCATGACTCAGCTGTTATGAGCACCACAGGCAGCTCGCAACTGAACAGTTGTGAGCTCCAGCTCGCAAGGATTCGATACCCAGCATGTTTGCTCATGTGTTCATACCTGTACACACACACACATACACACACACACACACACACACACGCACGCACGCACGCACGCACGCACGCACAGTTAAATATAATAAAAATAAAAATCTTTAAAAGGGAGAGAGTGATTCAGGAAGACACTGGCTGTCAACCTCTGGCCTCCATGTACACCCACTCAAACAGGAAACTCACACAAAGCAGCTACACACTGATATAGATAAGTCTACACTTAGGGGCGTTGCCTTCATGGTAACCGGGAGATCTAAGGATCTGGTGGGCTCATGAGAATTGTTGCCTTCCTTATACAATATTTGTATTACTTTTTAATATTCTCATATATATATATGAGAATATTTTATACACACACACACACACACACACACACACATTTTGATTGTATTTACCCGACTTCCCTGCCCCTAACTCGTCCCAGATCCACCCCTCCCAATTATATGTGTTTTTACTTACTAAGTCTGATTTATGCTGCCCATAGTATTTATAAGGCTAGACCAGAACATTCTACAGATAGCAGTCCCCCTTATCGGCAAGGGGTACATCCTGAGAACCTACTGGAAATCTTCCGTCGTTGGCTGCCCAGCTCCTTCTGTGTGTGCACTGCGTTTTTCCTACACATACTTACCTGTGATGAGGTTTAACTTACAAATTAGGCATAGTAAGAGGCTAGCGATAGGGGCCGGAAATAATGCTCACACCTTTAATCCTGCACTCAGGAGGCACAGGCAGGCAGATCTCTGTGAGTTCAAGGCCAGCCTGGTCTACACAGTGAGTACCAGGACATGGTGAGACCCCCCTTCTCAAAAAGCAAAAGCAAACATAACTAATAATAAAAACTCAAACCAGCCAAGTGAATTAAGCCAAGCACACGCCTGTAATCCCAGCACTGGGGAGGCAGAGGCAGGCGGATCTCAGAGTTCAAGGCCAGCCTGGTTACATAGTGAGTTCCAGGACAGCCAGGGCTGCGCTGTAATGACTGCTATGTGATCTTTCTCTCAGATGTGGAGGAGCAGGCAGCGTATGCCGCCTTGATGCTCTGGGAGGGCACGACTGACCCATGCCCTAGGTGGCATGAAGTGGGACGGAGGGAGATTTCACTATGCCACAAAAAATTAGTGAGCTGCTTGGGGATTTTTCCTACTGTTTTTTTTCTATTGATATTTTAAGGACTGTGTGTATTTGTCTGAGGTGTCAACTTGGGCCCATCGTCAGTGAGAATGCGGATAAAGGGAGACTATGGCAGCACTGTAATGCCTGCCCTTGGGAGACAGAGGTAGGCAGATCTCTGTGAGTTTGAGGCCAGCCTCGGCTACATAGTGAGTTCTAGGACAGCCTGGGCTATATAGTGAGTTCTAGGACAGCCTGGGCTACATAGTGAGTTCTAGGACAGCCTGGGCTACATAGTGAGTTCTAGAACAGCCTGGGCTACATAGTAAGTTCTAGGACATCCAGAGTTGCTTAGTGAGCTACCTTATGTAAAAAAAAAAATAAATAAATAAAAATAAAAAAATAAAAAAAAAAAAAAAAGAAAGAAAAAAAGAAAAGAAACAAAGGCACCAGAAGAAGAGGCTGCAGAGGGTGAAAGGCTATTATAGTCCAAAACAAACTGCTTTCCCTTCTCTTTTTCCTTAGATGGTGTCTTGCAATGTTGCCCAGGTTAGATTCAAACTCCAGTGATCCTCCCGTCCCAGCCGGGAACACCAGTGTATTGTCACACCCCAGCATTCTCCGTTACCTTTGTTCACTGTAACTCTAAAAATGTCTACGTGGGGGCCTGGGACGTAGCTCAGCCCTCGGGTGCTAGCTCAGCATGCGTGAGGCCCCGGATTCAGCCTTGAACCACACCAAGCAGCACCAGGAGTTTCAGGCCCAGAGTGCCAGCGCCATCTCTGACTCAGCGCCAAGTGAGTCCTAGTCCCCGGCGCAATCCGCAATCTGGACCACCAAGGCAGGGCTGTGAGCACCCAACACCCTTGCCATCAGCTGCACGAGCCCTCTTGTGTTCTGTGCAGTCTCCAATGGTGAACAGGGCTGAAGGGACCAGGCGCCCGCAGTGCCCGCAGCGCCCGCAGTGCCCGCCCTTGTCCACCGATGCAACTTTGATCATTAGTTCTTTTCTTTTTTTTTTTCTTTTTTCTTTTTTTTTTTTTTTCTTTCTTGGTTTTTCAAGACAGGGTTTCTCTGTGTAGTCCTGGCTGTCCTGGAACTCACTCTGTAGACCAGGCTGGCCTCGAACTCAGAAATCTGCCTGCCTCTGCCTCCCAAGTGCTGGGATTACAGGCGTGCGCCACCACTGCCTGGCTTTGATCATTAGTTCTAATGCGCTCACTCGTGCCCCACCACCATGCTTTCAGGATCCCCTTTGAAGTAAGCTACTTCGATCCTTTCCATTAGTTCTGTTTTTAAGGGAACCCAGCTAAGGCAGCTTCCTTGGAGATCATATGTCAGAGAACTCTGTCCAGGCAGACAAGACACACACACACACACACACACACACACACACACACACACCGCCGCCTTCCTGTACACCTTCCTACAGGCACTGTATGCATGGGAGCTGTGGTGGGTTAGGAGCTGTAAGACCTTTGTGGGATGAATCTAGTGCTGTTGGAACCAGGGGAAAGGAAGATACTAGTCCACATCCTAAGAGAAAATTTCTCTCTATTATTTCAAAGGCCGACGGTTCATCTTCCTGTCAGTTTGATTGGATCTGGGATCTCAACACCTCTCGGCAGACCCAACCCCGTGAGGGCGATTTCAGGAAGGAGTGATTACAGGGAGGCCATGCCCCCTGGGGGAGCCAGCCCCTTCCAGTGCCAGGCCAGATACAGAGAAGAAAAAGTGGTGCTGATGTTGCCCACACATCTCTGCACCCCCCTTTCCCTCCCTACTGCCATGGAAACCCAGCTTCCCCAGCCTACCAGCAACTGAGGGACAGACTTCCAGGACTCCAAGCCTGGGACTCTGGAGGCACCTGGCCTCCTGGACTCAGCTCAGTTCAGGGTTCCTGGTCTCCCCAGTGACCAGAAACCACTGTTGGCTTCCCTAGATGGTGTCACAGAAGCCAATCTATTAAGTCCCCTTTGCAATATATGTTCGCAATGCGTTTCTTCTATGGTTTCTGGTTTTCTAGAGAACTCTGACCAGTCAGCTATGTACAGTAAGTCTCATGTCATGAGAGACTCAAGGAAGAAAAATGCCAGAAAGCCACGTTATAAATAGGCCTTCAAAGAACAATCTTGCAAAACCAAGGCCACTGTGAAAGGTCGTACAGCTCGTGGCTTTCTGACGGGGGAGAGTGGGTTTGGATTCCAGCCTGTCTCTTGCAACCAAGCTGAGCACCCTGCAAAAGGTCACGTCTTTAATGGGTAAAAACCATCATTTCCACGTAGCCCTGTGGGCGATAACCCCCGTCATTGGTGATTCTCTCTTTAAAAAAGAAAAAAAAAAAGAAAAGCTAGATTTCATTCGAAGATCCAAAAACATGATTGCTAGCAATATATTCTTTATAACCATTCGACAAAAGCCATTTGAAAGCCCCAGGCTGTTTGGTGTAATGGAATTTTCCTCGTGTGAAAAAGTAAAGCTGGCTGTTAGGTTATTAATGGACTTTGAGCCCTTCCTCCCCACCCCCACCCCCCACCCCCGCCACAGCACCAAGTTGACAGCTTTAGTATCGTGTTTGCACAATTTATTCTACCAAGGCATCCCTGCTCTGGTTCTATCTTCCATCTCAAAATTGGAAGTCTTATTTTCATCCTGTTTGTCCGACATTTAATAAGATTTGAACTTGTTTGGTTGGCTTTTGTTGAGTAAGATTAAAGGCATACACACACCTCCTCCCCACCAGGCCCACTCCCCTCACCTTCTCTCTCTCTTCTTCTTCTTCTTCTCTCTTTCTCATTCTCTTGTGTGTGTGTGTGTGTGTGTGTGTGCGATTGTGTTTCTATGTGTGCAATTGTGTGTGTGTATGCTCATGTGTGTGCATGTGCATGTGTGTTGGGGAGGAGCTACTTAATTGGATAAATGCAAACAATTTAAAAGGACCTATACCAAAAAAAAAAAAAAAAAAAAAAAAGGCAAATCGCGACCTCTGTTTGACCTTAAGGCCTTGGGTTAGAAGAGCAGAGTGTCCTAACAGACAAAACAAGACTGCAGCTAGCCAGGGCTCACAGAAGGTGGCTGACTTTCCCATTGCTTTGTTTAAACCAACCTGCTCTCTGGTTTATAATCCTCTATGAAAGTGAACTAGGAGGAGGAGCTTGAAGGTCTGGTCTGAGCACGGAAGAGTCACAAAATAAACCACTAACTCCTGCGTGTGAGCCTCCTCTCCCTCAGACCCTGGGAGCGAGCTTTGCACCGAGGCTTTGGGTTCCCATGCATTTGACTGCTGGTGTCATATATTGGCCCGAGGCGTTCTCTTGAAGATTTTAATTACTCTTTCTCTTTTATTTTATCTGGATGGGTGTTTCGCCTGCGTGTCTGTGTGCACCATGTGTGTACCTGGTGCCCACAAAGGCTGGGAGAGTGCCTCCGAGTCCATGGAACTGACTCCACACAGAAGGTTGTGAGCCGCCGTGTGGTGCTGGGAACCAACCCCAGGCCCTCTGCAGGAGAGACAAGCGGTCGGCACCTCCGAGGCTCTCTCCAGTCCAGTGTCCTCCTGTTTTATCGTGACAAGGAGGACCTGAAATTGTTCTATTTTATTATTTTTAATGATTTATTTATGTTTATTTTTATGTGCATTGAGGTTTTGCCTGCATCTATGTCTGCGTGAGGGGGTCAAGTCACTTGGAGCTGGATTACAGAGAGTCGTGAGCTGCCGTGTGTGGGTGCTGGGAATTGAGCAGGGTTTTCTGGAAGAGCAGCCGGCGCTCTTAACTGCTGAGCCATCTCTCCAGCCCCATCATGATCATTATTAATTATTGCTGTTAGTAATTTGTATGTGAGGGAGAGACAGAGACAGAGACACAGAGACAGAGAAGGAGACAGAGAGAGGACATGTGGGCAATAGCACATATGTAAACAGCAGAGGACAACTTTGTGGAATTGCTTCTCTTTCTACCTCTCCTGTGTCTCCAGAGATGGAATTTAAACCATCAGGCTTTGCCCACTGAGCCAAGGTCAGCTCTTGGGGTTTTTGTTGTTTGTTTTTGTTTTTTGTTTAGTTGTTGTTCTTCTTCCTCCTCCTCCTCTGCTTCCTTTTTCCTCTCCTCCTTCCTCCTCTTCTTCCTCTCCTCCTTCTTCCTTCTTCTGACGGACTCATGTCTCACTCTGTAGCCCTGGTTGGCCTGGAGCTCACTGTCCAGATCCCTGGCCTCAGACTTCCCGAGATCCCTTGTCTCTGCCTCCGGCATCCTGAGCTTAAAGGTGTACACCATTTTGTTCCCCAATCAGCAAAGACCCGAGTTTGAGTCTCAGCACCCACATTAAAAACCGTGACGTTGGGGTTGGGGATTTAGCTCAGTGGTAGAGCGCTTGCCTAGCAAGCGCAAGGCCCTGGGTTCGGTCCTCAGCTCTGTTTAAAAAAAAAAAAAAAAAAAAAGACAAAATAACAAAAACCGTGATGTGAAAGCCGGTGATGTGAAAGCGGGGGCGGTGGTGGCACACGCCTTTAATCCCAGCATGTGGGAGGCAGAGGCAGGCAGATTTCTGAGTTTGAGGCCAGCCTGGTCTACAGAGTGAGTTCCAGGACAGCCAAGGCTATACAGAGAAACCCTGTCTCGAAAACAACAACAACAACAACAACAACAACAACAACAACAAAACAAAAAAAAAAACAAAAAACAAAAAAAAAAGCGACATGAGATCATAATCTGGCAAGGGAGAGACATCTGGGTCCCTGAGGCTCAGTGGCCAGTCCATGAGTTCCAAGCTGAGAGACTATCTCATAAGAAAGGTGGAGTGTTCCTAAGGAACAACACCTAAGGTTGACCTCTGGTCTCCTCATGCCTGTAGGTTGTGTGTTTGTGCGTGTGCGCGCGCACACACACACACACACACACACACACACACACAGGCGCACATACATGCATGCACCAACCCACCAACAAGCACATGAATGCGAATGTTCATGCATGCACACAAAAACTTTAAAAATAAGAGAAAGGGGAAAAAAAACCATGACGGCTTCTCTGACCCTGAGGTAACCTTGAGGGGGGAAGCCACCAGCAGGAACGACAACATGGAAGAATGAAGGGAGGGCTGGGTGTGGTGGCGCACACCTTTAATCCCAGCACTGGGCAGGCAGAGGCTGGTGGATCTCTGTGAGTTTGAGGCCAGCCTGGTCTACCGAGTGAATTTCAGGACAGCCAGGGCTACACAGAGAAACCCTGTCTCAAAACAAACAAACAATAAAGGGAAAAAATATAAAAGAAAGCTGAAAGGAAGGCTTCCTCGGGAGAGTCTGTGGGGCCGCTGCTCCCCGGCCCTTCTCCTCTAGCTTTTCTGCACTAGACAGACCTTTTATGGTTACATCATAGCTGTTCCTCCGGTCTCGCTGACTTCTCCTGGCCCAGGATCCGAAGGGCAGATCAGCTTTTCAGTCACTGAGACTCCAGCTGCGCCTGACAGGGTTGCTGCGGCTCGGGATACCTTCCTTCTGACTCACGACAGCTCTCCTGATTAATAATAGAGCTGCCATTTTAGAAGTCATGTCCGTTCAGCCTCGCGCTCCGGGGCTGCTTTGCTTTTTTTCAATTTGTTTAACTTTATGTATGCAGTTTTGTCTGTACACATGGCCGTGCATCATGGGCATGCAGTCACCACAGTGGCCAGAAGGGGGCACCAGATCCCCTGGGCTGGAGTTTCAGTAGGTCCAAAGTCATCGTGTGGGTGCTGGGAATCCGACACGGGTCCTCTGGAGGAGCAGGCAGTGCTTTTAATCACTGAGCTCTCTCCAGAGCCATATATATATATATATATATATATATATATATATATATATGTATGTATATGTATGTATGTATATATATGTATGTATATATATGTATATATATGTATATGTATATGTATATGTATATGTATATGTATATATGTATGTATATATGTATGTATATATGTGTGTGTGTGTGTGTGTGTGTGTGTGTATATATATATATATATATATTTTTTTTTTTTTTTTTTTTTCCCCTGAGCCGGGTGGTGGTGGAGCACACCTTTAATCCCAGCACTTGGGAGACAGATGCAGGCAGATTGCTGAGTTTGAGGCCAGCCTGGTCTACAGAGTGAATTCCAGAATAGCCATGGCTATACAGAGAAACCCTGTCTTGGAAAAACAAAAACAAAAACAAAACAAAACAAACAACAACAACAAAAAGGTTTTCTGTACTTTTTCCACATTTTTTTTAATTGATTCTTTGGCATCCACATCATGTACCCCAGGCACAATCATTACTCAGTCTTTCCATGTCTGCCCTCTACTCTCAGAACCTTCCCCAAAAGGAAAATTTTTTAAACATTTTTTAAGGATTTATTCATTCATTCATTCATTCATTCATTATACGTAAGTACATTGTAGCTGTCTTCAGACACACCAGGCATCAGGGCATCAGATCTCACTAAGGATGGTTGTGAGCCACCATGTGGTTGCTGGGATTTGAACTCAGGACCTTCGGAAGAGCAGTCAGTGCTCTTAACCACTGAGCCATCTCTCCAGTCCGGAATTTTTTTAAAAATTAAAAAAAAAAAAGTCTCCCGGACCCCTCTGGACATTGACCTGCTCCTTGGTAACCGCAGCGTCCCCTCACACCCGTCACAACTGTTTTGTCTCCTGTTCTGCTCTGTACACATCTTTTCACGCCTCCTTCTTTCCTGCCCCTCCATTACATATTTGTCCGAGTGGCACTGGGAGCTACAGGGTGTCACCAAGTATAGCCATTTGCCCAAACAGCTCTGCTTGCAAATGCTCACCACAATGAGTTGTTGGTCTGGTTCAAGAACTCTGGCTTCTGCGTCACTATCAGCGCTGGGTGCCCGTGAGACACTTCTCAGCCATTCCGCAGTTACCCCAGTCCCGGAGATCCTGAGGTTCCACCAGCTCTCCCACACCCACACCACCCGGATCAGCTTTCCCGAGTCCGTGCCATTTGCACCAGCTCTCCTGCACCACCAGGGTCAGCTCTTCTGTGTGTGGTGGCCGCTGATGAGCAAGGCAGACTTCCCAGGCCCATGCCACACAGAGCCACTATGTGGCAGTCAGTGGGAGGCGGGGCCAGGTCAGCACGGTCCTCGGACAGGAACACGTTTCAGGTGGCAGCCCAGACCACAGGCACCGATGCCTTTTCATGGTGACATCAACACAGACCCGGGCTGCAGTCGGACCACAGACATGGTCCTCAGCCTCAGGCCTGGACATGACCGTGGCCTCAGGCGGCAGCGCAGACTCCCCACCCACCATCTCATCCGCACGTCACACTTTGCTTCCATCTTTCCACCACATGCTTGCTCATTGTAGTGGCTCCTACTGGGCCTGCATGGTGAGGCAGCGAGCTGGTGTGTGTGTTGGTGGGGGAGGTTTGCATGTGCGTGGGCATGCATGCATTAAGAGAGGCCAGGCATTGGCCTCTGGACTCAAACCCAGAGGTCTACCGTCCAAGACCGGAATCACAGGCCAGTCCCAATCCCAGCAAGGTTCTGAGGATCGGAACCCTGGTCCTGAGGCTGGCACAGCAAACACTCTAACCACTGCATCTGCCAGTCCATTGAGGAGATTCAGGGTCGCCAGAAGCCACACTTTTGGGCATTTCCAGGGAGACTGCCCTGAGGAGGAAGAACCACCCTTACTGTGCGCATGCGTGGCAGCATCTTGTGAGGGGGCGGAGTGCCAGGCTAAACAAAGAAGAGCAAGTGAACCAAGCAATGCTTGGGGCTCATGGGTGGCAGGATCTGGAGGAGCAAGAGTCCAAGTCCAGTGACATCGAAGGCAGCCTAGGCTACATGAGACCCTGTCAGAAAGAGGGATGGGGAGGTGGGGGCGGGGAGACATATTTGTCTCTTCCGGCATCCTTGGCAGAGAAGGCCATGTGACCAGCTGCCTTAGCCCCACCACCATGACTTTCCCACTGTGATAGTCTGAACCAACAGTGAGCCCAAGCCAAGCCTTCCTTCCTTCAGTTGCCTTTGTCAGGTGTTTTATCACAGCGACAAGGAAAATTAATACAGTAGCAAAATGTAAATGTCTATGATGTCTCCACGTACAAGTCCGAAAATCCAGAAAGCTCTGACAAGTGACGTTATTTGCTTACCTTTTAAAATTTATTTTATTTTTGAGATTATAATAAAATTACATCATTTCCCTTTTTCCTTTCCTCCTTCCGGAACTTCCCATAAAGCCCTTTTTTTTTTTGTTTTGTTTTGTTTTGTTTTGTTTTTCAAGACAGGGTTTCTCTGTGTGGCCCTGGCTGTCCTGGAATTCCGTCTGTATATCAGGCTGGCCTCAAACTCAGAGATCCCCGTCTCTGACTCCCGAGTTTTGTTGTTTCTTTGCCTTAAGTTTGGTTCAGACACTACTGATGTTCTAAACCAATCTACACTGATTACTGTAAGAGTATTGGTAGTGTGTATGTATCCCACGAAGAGTGGATATCCACACATTTCCAAACAGGATGTTTATGTTTGGCTATGAGCAATGTTCTGTAGCAGAATCTTCCCTGTCCAATCACTTTGAATATTAACACAACAAGAAGCCTGTGATTGGGCAGGGGGAAGGGAGGCGGACCTAAGAGTGGCAGAGACAGGAGAGACACAGGAGGAGGAGGAGGAGGAGGAGGAGGAGGAGGAGGAGGAGGAGGAGGAGGAGGAGGAGGAGGAGGAGGAGGAGGAGGAGGAGGAGGAGGAGGAGGAGGAGGAGGAGGAGGAGGAGGAGGAGGAGGAGGAGGAGGAGGAGGAGGAGGAGGAGGAGGAGGAGGAGGAGGAGGAGGAGGAGGAGGAGGAGGAGGAAGACGATCCAGATTCCGAGTGGCTTTAAATAGCTATGAATATTATAAAAGGATAGAATGATTGGGATAACTTGTCTGATCTAGGTGGGCAGCTTGTATCATTATCAATTGGCTCTGAAATTATTGTGTGGGCATCTTGTGACCTGAGAATTTATTGGTATATAAATCTGATTAATTATAAGCTTCTAGAGTTTTGATTTACCAGGTATTGTGACAGCTAACCACAAGGTGGCCGGTCATTGCAGGGGGCTGGCGTGGCAGCGACCCCGCCAAGGGAACTTAGCAAGTCGGATGGAGACCGTTCAGGAGCTCCAGGCCAGAGAGTCCGCCGAGATGAGAACACCCTGCAGGTGCCATGGGGCCCACTGGTGCCCGGCGGGATAGTGCTAGTCTTCTTAAAAATGTCCCACAATGGTGTTCCTCCTCTTCAAGAAGATATTAAGTAATAGTTAATATGAGGTGTGAAGGTCTTAGGAAAGAATAAAGTAGATGAAAACCTCAAACCTTGAAACTTTGTAGCCATTTTCAGGTCTCAGCCCTGTCTGCTGCTCATGTGTTCCTGGTGTTGCCAGGGTATAATGCAAGTGCAATATATGTGTGTGTGTGAGTGTGTGCATGTGTGCACTAGATATGTGATTATATATATAACATATATGCACTAGATATGTGATTATATATGTATTATATATATATGATATATATATCAAGTATACAAAATGATACTTGATATTGAATATTCCTGAACATGACATGTATACATATGTATATGTGTATGTACATGTATGTATATATATTATACATATATATCAAGTATGCAAAGTGATACTTGATAATGAATACTCCTGATTCATGAGGTGTGTATTTTCATTATTTTTAATGTACTCTAAGATGTGAAAAATTATGCACTCCAGGCTGGGGTGACGGATGAGTCTGTAAAGTGCTTGTTACAAGCTTGAGAACCTTACTGTGATCCCCGGAGCCCACAGTTAAAAGCTAAGTGTTATAGAATAAAAAAATGAAAAAAAAAAAAAGCCGGGCGTGGTGGCACACGCCTGTAATCCCTGCACTTGGGAGGCAGAGGCAGGCGGATTTCTGAGTTCAAGGCCAGCCTGGTCTACAGAGTGAGTTCCAGGACAGCCAGGTCTACACAGAGAAACCCTGTCTCGAAAAACCAAAAAAAAAAAAAAAAAAAAAAAGAAAAGAAAAAAAAAAGAAAAAAAAAGAAAATAGCTTCAATTAAAAGCAAACAAAATAAAATTTAAAAAATTAAAATAAAATCTTTTAAAATAAAAATATAAATAACAACAACAAAAAAAAAGATAAGTGTTGGTCTGCAGAGATGGCTCAGTGGTCAAGAGCACTGGCTGCTCTTCCAGAGGACCTGGGTTCAGTTCCCAACACCCACATGGTGGCTCCCAAGTCTCTGTAACTCCAGTTCGAGGGGATCTGAGGCCTTCTCTGGCCTCCTAGGTCTCCTCCACACAAGCAGGCATACTCATACATATATATTTTAAGCTGGGTATAGTGTGTGATGATAACCCCAGTGCTGGGAAGGTGGGCAGACCCCTGGCCATCCAGTCTAACCCAGTCAGGGAACTCCAGACCAAAGAGCAACCTGTCTCTGAAGAACAAGATGGAAGGCATCCGGGGCCAACACCTTAACTGGCTCATATATACAAGAATTCTTTCCTTTTGTCCATGTCTGTACAAAGTTGCATCTGCTTTCAGGAGCTCACAGGCCTCTTGAAACATGTGAGTTGGTCAAGAAAAAGAAAACCTTCCCTAGCCTTACTGTTTTAGAGTGTGTGTATGTGTATGTTGGGGGTGTGTGACAGGGACTTTCCCCATCCCCCTTTTCACTTTCTAAATCTTCCACAATTTTTGTGATATGAAAATAAAATAAACTATATATAACCCCCACTCCAAAAACCAAAACAAACAAACAAACAAACAAACAAAAAGCCCTTGTGACCATGAGATGGCTCAACAGGCAAAGGGACTTGCTGCTAACTCTGAGGGCCTGAGTTCGATCCCCAGAGCCCACTTTGCTGAAGGAGAGAACCAACCTCTGATCTCCATACTCTGACGCTCTGACACGTGTGTGCATATGTGCACATGCGCATTAAAGCGATGAAATAAACCTTTAAAAAGGTGTTGGTGCATACACTTGGAAAAGAAACCCATGGGGTCATTATCCATGATTAACCTGTAAAATATGTTAGTTAAACGTTCCCCTGAGGTCCTGAAATTACCTGTCCATCGAAGCCCTCGGGCTGGCTGTCACACTGCCACACCTGTGATTATTTGCCCACGCAGATGTGCTTGGCATTAATGAGGTCACCGTTTCTCCATGTCTAAATGTTCTTCAAGGTCTTTCCATAGAAAACTCCCTTGGCACACGGAACAAAAGAATCCCGCTATTCCATTATTTCTTACCCCGTCAACAGCTGCCAGCCTTACATAAATCCTATTTAAAAGGGAATATGTTGCCCATTCCTTTCTCTAATAGAATAGAATGGAAACACAATTCTATTTCAAAACTGGATAGAATATGCAGCACATCAAAAATTTTGTCATTTTAAGAAAAGGAAATTTAAATTCAAATGAATATTTTTCTTCCCGTTTGTCATCTCCCATGGCAAAATATGGTATGTACCTGGAAACTTGCATACCTAGGAACAAATGAGATGGGAAGTTTGGAATCGGTATGTGTTCTGAAAATTTGTTTTATTTTATCTTCATTACATCATGCGCATGTGTGAGTGTATGTGAGAGTGTGTGTGGGAGCATGCACTTGTGTGTGGGCATGCATGGTTGTGTGTGTGTGAGTGTGGGAAGGTGTGCACATGTATGTCTGTGTATGTGAGTGTATGTGTGAGTGTGTGTGCGCATGCACATGTATGTGTGTGTGCACAAGTACATGTGTGCAGGCATATATGGTTTGGGAGGGGTCAGAAAACAACATATAGGAGTCAGTTCCTTCTACTGTTAGGTTCTTGGGACCTAACAGTAGGTCCCAAACTGAGAGCCTTCAGTTTGACTTTACACACTGAGCCATGTTTTCTCAAAGCTTAAATACATAAAAACCAAGAGCTAACAAAAGACCATGAGAAGACGATATGTGCATATGTGGTTCCCACCCCATCTGCTGTACAGTAAACTCAGCCCAGCGTTGTCCCTGCTTGATAAGCACGCCCCACCAGTCCCTAGCCCTGCTGCCAAACACGACCTCGTGATTTTGCCTTCTTTGATCTTGGGTTTTGGTGTGTTTCTCACTCTGTAGGCCAGGCTTGTCTTGAATCCTTTGCTCTCCTGCCTTAGCCTCCTGAATGCTGGTACTACAGGGGTATACCACCCATGCTAAGATAAGATTTGTTTCTATGGATTGAGTTTAAGACCCTTTCCTGGAAGACTTTTGTATCATGGGGCATGTATGACCTTTAAACATCCTCCTTTCAGCTGCTTGATGTTCAGACGTGATGTGTGTGTACATGTGCTCTTGTGCATTCGTGTCTGTACATATGCTCTTGTGTATCCGTATGTGTACATGTACTCTTATGCATCCGTGTGTGTACATGCACTCTTATGCATCCGTGTGTGTACATGCACTCTTGTGCATCCATGTATGTACATGCACTCTTGTGTATCCATGTCTGTGTAGTTCATGTATATGTGTTTTGCTGTAGGGACTTTGCCCTTCTCAATGATTATAAATATTAATATTTTCATTGAGTAATTTTGTGACTTTTGAGATTTTTGAATGTTTACCCATTTCATCTATTTTGAATCAGTTTTGAGAGTGGTATGAAATGCACCTTATCATCCCCAAATATTAATCTACTACTAATTAATATACTTATAATACTAAACAACAAATCACTGCTGACTGTCCTGATGAACACCTTCTGTTTCATTGGCCTTGAGTGTATGATCATGCCAATATTCTTTGCTAGCATTCATTCTGGAAAATTATTTATTTCTTTTTATTTTATGTGCACAGGTGTTTTACCTGCATATTTGTCTATGCATTACCTGTGTGCAGTGTCCTCGGGACTAGAAAAGAGCCTTAAATTCCCTGTAACTGGAGTTAGAGATGGTCACGAGTCACTACAGGGGTACTGGGAACTGAATGTGGGTCCGGTCCTGTGTAAAAGCAGCGAGTGCTCCTAACCACTGGACCATCTTGCCATACCAAACATTCATTTGTATACATATACATGTCCAGGGCTCTGGCTTCCACTCCACACAGTTGACTTATTTATCTGTATCTACACCCAAGCCATGCAACTCTTAATTACTTTAGCATTACCAAATGTTCCAGTTTTTCATGTGGCAGTCATCATGGCTGTTTCTAGCTATAGAGGAGACTGGGTGTGCTAGCTAATAGTCTTCCGAATTCGAGGCAAGGAAAAATAGATTGGCTTTCAATGTAAAAAAAAAAAAAAATACACATTTTTAAAAAATGAGTCACAAGGAAGTCACAAGCGTCGCAGAAGCCATGCGTGAAAAACGACCTGTCTGACAAAAGCCTGGATGGCAGCTTTTCTGGCTTCATGTCTTCATTTGCGAAGGCTTTGCTTGCCAAGGTGGGAGAGACGTTTGGAAGACACATGCACAGACACACGCACAGACACACGCACAGACACACGCACAGCTAAAACACCAGAACAGGACACAGCAAAGTCCAGCAGGCAGACTGAGGCGTAGCTTCGAGTAGAAGCTACTCGAATGCCTAGGATGAGCAAAGTCCTGTGTTCGATCCCAGCCAAGAGCTTGGGGAGCGGGAGGGAGAAGGGGGTCACTTGTAAAGCGTGTTATTTTAATCTCTGTGGTAGTTAGGTGCAACAAAAATATCCCCTGAAAATGCGTAACCGCAAAGGAGCCTTTGAGTTGGGTTGTGACCTACTTCACACAGCCTGTGCTTTCTGAGAAACTCCAGAGGATTTATTTTTAAATGACTCCAGAGTAGATGTAACATTGATACCCAAGTCTTCAAAGACTGCACAAAGCAAAGAACTAAAGACCAGCCTTGCTTGTAAATTTCAACACAAAAACACTAAATAGAATACAAACAAATGAATTGGAGGGTGCATTCCCCAGGACTGTGAGATTTGTTAGTGAAAAAATGGTCCCGCATCAGAAGTCTAGGTATGTTACCATCAGGCACGATGACCCATGCCATACAGTGAGGGCTTGGAAGACTGAGGCAGGAGAATTACAGTGAGTTGGAGGTCTGCCTGGGCTACATAGCAACATGCTGTCTCAAAACAAGCAAACAGATGGAAATCTTGGTGTATTCATGTCTTAAGAGAAACATTATTTGATTTTACTTGATGTTAGCTACTTATTTTTTTTGGGGGGGTGCTTTCATGATTTAAGAAAATCCCCTGTGAAATATGTACAATTTCCCTGTAGGTATTTATTAGGCCATAGGCCCAGTACCACAAAATTAACTATTGATTTCATTAGTGTTTTCATTATTGTTTTGCATATATGAGTGTTTTGCCTGCATTTATGTCTAACCATATGCATCCCTGGTACTTTGCTGAGGTCAGAAGAGGGTGCTGGATCCCTGGAACTGGAGTCACATACAGGTATGAGCTGCTTCATGGGTGCAGGGAATTGAACCTGGGTCCTCTGGAAGAACAGTCAGTGTCTCTAACTGCCGAGTCATTTCTCCAGCCCCAGAATCTATTTTTTTAGGTCTATTTATTTATTATATGTAAGTGCACTGTAGCTGTCTTCAGATACTCCAGAAGAGGGAGTCAGATCTTATTACGGATGGTTGTGTGCCACCATGTGGTTGCTGAGATTTGAACTCAGGACCTTCAGAAGAGCAGTCAGTGCTCTTAACCGCAGAGCCATCTCTCCAGCACCAGAATCTATTTTTATTAATATTGACTTTATTGTTTGTGCATTTGTGAGTGTGTACACATGAGCACTAGCATACATGTATGTACATCTGAGAGCAGTGCGTCAGATCCCCTGGAGCTGGGTTGCAGACAGTCATTGGCTGCCAGATGTGGGTTCTGGGAACTGAACTCAGCTCCTGAGTGCTGAGTCACCCCTCTAATCCCCAGAATCAATCCTATGGGAAATAGTGGTGCCGCCAAAGGAAGCCGCGCCAGAGGAAAGGTAAGGGCCTGGGGGTGTAGCTCAGCAGCTGAGCGCTTGCCTGTTATGCCTGACCCAGCACAACAAAAACAAACAAACACACCAACAAATAAATACCTTTTAAGGGAGCTAGAGAGATGGCTCAGCTGTTAAGAGCACTTGCTGCTCTTCCAGAAGACCCAGGTTCAGTTCCCAGCAACCACAAGAAGCTCACAATGGTCTATAATGCCTGTTACAGGGGATCTGACATCCCTCACAGAAATATGTAGTCAAAACACCAATGCGCACAAAAGAAAGGAAGGAAAGAAGGAAAGGAGGAAGGAAGGACGAAACAAAAGAAAGAGAGAAAGAGAGAGAGAGAGAGGGAGGGAGAGAGGGAGGGAGGGAGGGAGGGAGGGAAGGAAGGAAGGAAGGAAGGAAAGGAAGGAGGAAGGACAGAACAAAAGAAAGGAAGGAAGGAAGGAAGGGAGGGAGGAAGGGAGGAAGGAAGGAAGGAAGGAAGCCGGGCGGTAGTGGCATACGCCTGTAATCCCAGCACTCTGGGAGGCAGAGGCAGGCAGATTTCTGAGTTCGAGGCCAGCTTGGCCTACAGAGTGAGTTCCAGGACAGCCAGGGCTATACAGAGAAACCCTGTCTCAAAGAAAAAACCAAATCCAAAAATAGAAAAAAAAGAAAAAAAAGAAAAGAAAAGAAAAGAAGAAGGAAGGAAGGAAGGAAGGAAGGAAGGAAGGAAAGAAAGAAAGAAAGAAAGAAAGAAAGAAAGAAAGAAGCAAAAACAAGATTAGAATGCTCTCATCACTATTAACAAAAGCACCATCCTGAGCTGAGATGCAAAGGCAATTAGGTGAGAGAAAATATAAACACCCTGAGAGAGCAGCTAAGAACGGAGCTCAGTTCACAGCATGCTCGAAGCTCTGGCTCAGTCCCCAGTGCCAGGGGTAAAAAAGCATGCTGACTTTTAGCATGAAAGGATGCTGGATTTTGTCAAATGCTTTTTCAGCATCTAATGCAATGACCATGTGGTTTTTTTCTTTGAGTTTGTTTATGTAGTGGATTGCATTGATGGATTTTAGTATATTGAACCATCCCTGCATCCCTGAGATGAAGCCTCCTTGATCATGGTGGATGATTGTTTTGATGTGTTCTTTGATTCGGTTGGCAAGAATTTTATTGAGTATTTTTACATCGATATTCATAAGGAAAATTGGCCTGAAGTTCTCTTTCTTCGTTGGATCTTTGTGTGGTTTTGATATCAGTGTAATTGTAGTTTTGTAGAAGGAGTTGGGTAGTGTTCCTTTTGTTTCTATTTCGTGGAATAGTTTGAAGAATATTGGTGTTAGGTCTTCTTTGAAGGTCTGATAGAATTATGCACTAAAATCATCTGGTCCTGTGCTTTTTTTGTTGTTGTTGGAAGACTTTCTATGAACACTTCTATTTCTCTAGGGGTTATGGGACTGTTTAGATGATCTATTTGATCCTGATTTAATTTTGGTATTTGGTATCTGTCTAGGAAATTGTCCATTTCCTCCAGATTCTCCAATTGTGTTGAGTATAAGCTTTTGTAGTAGGATCTGATGATTTTTCGAATTTCCTCGGTTTCTGTTGTTATATCCCCCTTTTCATTTCTTATTTTGTTAATTTGGATACTGTCTCTGTACCCTTTGGTTAGTCTGGCTAAGGGTTTATCTATCTTGTTGATTTTCTCAAAGAACCAGCTCCTGGTTTTGTTGATTGTTTTTATGGTTCTCTTTGTTTCTACTTGATTGATTTCAGCCCTGAGTTTGATGGTTTCCTGTCTTCTGCTCCTTCTGGGTGAATTAGCTTCTTTTTGTTCCAGGGCTTTCAGATATGCCATTAAGCTGCTAGTGTATGCTCTCTCCAGTTTCTTTTTGGAGGCACTCAGGGCTATGAGTTTTCCTCTTAGCACTGTTTTCATTGTGTCCCATAGATTTGGGTATGTTGTGCCAAGGCCCATTCCTAAACATAGTAAAAGCAAAATATAGCAAACCGGTAGCCAATATCAAACTAAATGGAGAGAAACTTGAAGCAATCCCACTAAAATCAGGGACTAAACAAGGCTGCCCTCTCTCTCCATATCTTTTCAATCTAGTACTTGAAGTTCTAGCTAGAGCAATTAGACAACATAAGGAGGTCAAAGGGATGCAAATTGGAAAGGAAGAAGTCAAACTATCACTATTTGCAGATGATATGATAGTATACTTAAGTGACTCAAAACACTCCACCAGAGAACTCCTACAGCAGATAAACAACTTCAGCAAAGTGCCTGGTTACAAAATCAGCTCAAGCAAATCAGTAGCCTTCCTGTACTCAAAGGATAAACAGGCTGAGAAAGAAGTTAGGGAAAGGACACTCTCCACAATAGCCACAAACAATATAAAGTATCTTGGTGTGACTCTAACCAAACAAGTGAAAGATCTGTATGACAAGAAGAAGGAAATGGAAGAACTCAGAAAATGGAAAAATCTTCCATGATCGTGGATTGACAGGATTAATATAGTTAAAATGGTCAAAAATTGCCATCTTACAAAAAGCAATATACAGATTCAATGCAATCCCCATCAAAATCCCAACTCAGTTCTTCATAGAGTTAGAAATAGCAATTCTCAAATTCATCTAGAATAACAAAAAATCCAGGATAGCTAAAACTATTCTCAACAGTAAAAGATCTTCTGGGAGAATCAGTATCCCAGACCTCAAGCAATACTACAGAACAATAGTATTAAAAACTGCATGGTATTGGTACAGTGACAGGCAAGTGGATCAATGGAATAGGATTGAAGACCCAGAAGTGAACCCACACACCTATGGTCACTTGATCTTCGACAAAGGAGCTGAAAACATCGAGTGGAAAAAAGATAGTTTTTTCAACAAATGGTGCTGGTTCAATTGGAGGTCAGCATGCAGAAGAATGAGAATTAATCCATTCTTATCTCCTCGTACTAAGCTCAACTCCAAGTGGATCAAGGACCTTCACATAAAACCAGACACACTGAAGCTAATAGAAAAGAAACTGGGGAAGACCCTTGAGGACATAGGCACAAGGGGAAATTTCCTGAGTAGAACACCAATAGCTTATGCGCTAAGATCAAGAATTGACAAATGGGACCTCATAAAATTACAAAGTTTTTGTAAGGCAAAGAACATTGTCAGAAGGACAAAACAGCAACTAACAAATTGGGAAAAGATCTTCACCAACCCTACATCCGACAGAGGACTAATATCCAATATATACAAAGAACTCAAGAAGTTAGACCCCAGAGAACCAAATAACCCTAATTTAAAAATGGGGTACAGAGCTAAACAAAGAATTTTCACCTGAAGAAATTCAAATGGCTGAGAAGCACCTTAAGAAATGTTCAACATCATTAGTCATTAGGGAAATGCAAATTAAAACAACCCTGAGATTTCTTCTCACACCAGTCAGCACGGCTAAGGTCAAAAACTCAGGAGACAGAAGGTGTTGACGAGGATGTGGAGAAAGAGGAACACTTCTTCAGTGCTTGTGGGATTGCAAGATGGTACAACCACTCTGGAAATCAGTCTGGCAGTTCCTCAGAAAACTGGCCATGACACTTCCAGAGGACCCTGCTATACCACTCCTGGGCATATACCCAGAGGATTCCCCATCATGCAACAAGGACACATGCTCCACTATGTTCATAGCAGCCTTATTTATAATAGCCAGAAGCTGGAAAGAACCCAGATGTCCCTCAATGGAGGAATGGATACAGAAAATGTGGTATATTTACACAATGGAATACTACTCAGCAATTAAAAATAATGAATTCATGGAATTTTTAGGCAAATAGTTGGAACTAGAAAATATCATCCTAAGTGAGGTAACCCAATCACAAAAAAAATACACATGGAATGCAATCACTGATAAGTGGATATTAATTAGCCCAGAAGCTCTGAATACTCAAGACACAATTAGCATACCAAATGATTCCCAAGAAGAAGGAAGGAGAGGGCCCTGGTCCTGGAAAGGCTTGATCCAGCATTGTAGGGGAGTATCAGGACAGAGAAATGGGAGGGGGTGGTTGGGGAATGGGCAGAGGGAAGAGAGCTTATGGAACATATGGGGAGTGGGGAACCGGGAAAGGGGAAAGCATTTGGAATGTAAACAAAGAATATAGGAAAAAAAAGCATGCTGATACACACTTGCAGCCCAGTGATCAGGAGGCAGGCATAGGAGGACTAGAAATACAGGCCACCCTGATGTATATAGCTGGTTCAAGGCCACCCTGAGACCTTCTCTCTGTCTCTCTATCTCTCTCTGTCTCTGTCTCTCTATCTGTCTCTCTGTCTGTCTGTCTCTCTGTCTGTCTCTCTCTCTCTCTCTCTCTCTCTCTCTCTCTCTCTCTCTCTCTCACACACACACACACACACACACACACACACACACGTTTGTTTTTTAGAGACTGATGGTTGATCTTGGCTGTCAATTTGGCATGCCATGGAAGAGCTAACCTTGGTTGAGGAACTGCCTCCCTCAGATTGGCTTGTGAGCTTGCCTTGTGGGCATTTTCTTGACAGCTAATTAATTTGGGAGGGACCAGCTAGTCCCCTATGGGTGGGCCTGGCCTGGATAAGGAAGGGAGCCGAATGTGGGTCTTAACCAGGGCAGAGAGCGGCATTCTGCCACTGCCTCTGCCTTCGGTTCCTGCCTCGACTCCCCGGATGAACCAATCTGTAAATCAGTCAAGCCCTTTCCTCCCTATACGATAGTTTTAGGCCTGGTGTTTTTTATTATTATTATTATTATTATTATTATTATTATTATTGCAGTAATATAAGGAAACCAAGACAAAGTGTCGTTGAAAATAAGTGTGGCTAAATGACTCAAAAGGACATTAGTAAAAATAACAAAACGGAGAGACATCGAAGACCCCATCTGCAGGGACAGAAACAGCAACTGAGAACAATGGCCTGCCTGATGTCATGACCTAGCTTTTGAGGCTAGCCTGGTCTACAGAGAGAGTTCCATGACAGTCGAAACTACACAGAGAAATCCTGTCTCGGAAACAAGAACCAGAACAACAACAACAACAACAACAACAACAACAACAACTAAGCAAGCAAGCAAAAGCAAAAAGAAAGAAAGAGAAGCAGGCAATGTGTTTGTGCAGATAACTTCAAAGCATAGCACGGAACCCAAACACAGGCTGAAGGGAAAGACCGACGCTACTATTGGATTATAAGCAATAAAACTACCAAACATCTGTTCTCCGAGGCTGGAGCGATGGCTCAGTGGTCAAGAGCGCCGCTCTTAAGTCCCAGGAGGTCCAATGCTACTTCTGGCCGCTGCAGGCGCTGCACCTACATACTGCACAGCCATACATTCAGGCAAAACATTCATGCATTTAAAAAAATCAGAATTTTGTCCTCTGTAAGTCAGTTTATAAATTTAACCTCATCTTTAAAAAAAAAAAAAAAAAAGGTGTGTGCCATCCTTCCTGGGTGCTTAGAAATGTACTGTATTTTATGCCGATGGGTATTTTTCCTGAATGTATATCTGTGCATCACATGTGTGCCCCAAACCTACAGAGACCAGAGAAGGGCATTGGATTCCCTGGAGCTGGAGTTACAAACGGTTGTGAGCCTCCGTGTGGGCGCTGGGAATCAAATCCAGGCCCTCTGGAAGAGCAGCCAGCGCCCTTAACCCCTGAGCCATCTCAGTTTAACCTCCAGTTGATAAAGGTAAAAGAGTTTCAAAATCCATTCAAATAAACAAAGGTAGCCAGAAAAGGTCTGAAATGATCAGAGCAATAGAGCTAGCCCAATCAGTTAAGATCAGAGCGAGAGAGCTAGCCCAAAGAGATATCAAAATCCACTCAAAGGTCTCACCATTTGCAGGAGGCTGGAGCCATGTGTGACTGAGGGATAACAGGGGACCACACAAAGGGAAGAAGCAGGTCCAACTATGTACAAGAATGTGGGGTGTTGTTCCAGGGAAATGTTAGTGAGCCCCCAAAACACACACAGGAGCCGATCTGATGCAACTCACAGCAGGATTCTTATTCTATTCGAGCTAGCTCAGGGCCCCCACACACACCACCATCACACAGGACAGTTTTGGTGGGGGGGGGAGCCCCGAATGTCTATTGGGGTAAGGCTTTATAGTACGCAGCAAGCAGGGAGTATGTGTGCAAACATCTAATTGGAAAGCTCCTGTGACCTTTAACATAATTGGCTGGTGCCGGCTCATATCATAAACAACTTTTGCTCCACTCTGCATTGCTGGTTGTTAGGCAAGGGTGGGCTTGTAACCTGGGGGGTGCAGGTTTTGTTGGGGGTGTAACCTGAGCTAGGCTCAGGTTTTGTTGGGGGGCAACTTGGAAACTAATGCTAGATACCAGCCTGTTAGTCTACCTGAGTTCAAACTTAGGTCAGGTTCTCTAAAATGGAGTCTGAATGTAAAAGCTTAGGCATCTCAGGGGCAAGAGTCCACATTCTCATTGTGAACTAACATAAAGGTGTATGTGTGTGCACGTGTGTGTGTGTGTGTGTGTGTGTGTGTGTGTGTGTAGTGTCCAGAGGACAACTGGTGGGAATCAGTGGTGGTTGGCTCCAGAGATCCAACTCAAGTCATCAGGCTCGGCGGCAGGGTCCCTTACCTACTGAGCAATCCTGCTTGTCCCATAAAAATGTTAAGACACCATGGTGCCACATGTTTGTGATTCCAGAACTCAGAGGCAGAGACAGGAAGATCATCATGAATTCAAGTACAGTTTGGGCTGTGTTGTTAAACCAGGTCATAAAATACACAAAAATGCTTTAAACACACCCAAAGATAAACCAAAGTAATATGGAAAAACAAACAATAAGCTAGGAAGGTATGCTTGCAACTTATACCATAGACATAGGTCAATTTTCCAAATACATAAAGAATCGAGCCGGGCGGTGGTGGCGCACGCCTGTAATCCCAGGACTTGGGAGGCAGAGGCAGGCGGATTTCTGAGTTCGAGGCCAGCCTGGTCTACAGAGTGAGTTCCAGGACAGCCAGGGCTACATAGAGAAACCCTGTCTCAAAAAGCCAAAAAAATAAATAAATAAATAAAGAATCGAGGCCAGGCAATGGTGGCACACTCCTTTAATCCCAGCACTTGGGAGGCAGAGGCAGGCAGATTTCTGAGTTCAAGGCCAGCCTTGCCTACAGAGTGAGTTCCAGGACAGCCAGGGCTATACAGAGAAACTCTGTCTCAAAAACAAACAAACAAACAAGAACAGGGAGGAAATGGAAGCTACTTAAGGGAGAGCAGTCCAGAGAGGGAAGGAGGCAGATTAACTGCGAGAGTTATAGAGTTTGCAGAAAGAACAAGCTAGACGCAGGTGAGACAGAATGAGCCGGAGAATCCAAAGGAACTAGATTAGAATAGATTGCCAGAGTTAGCATGAGGCCGAGCAGAGCAATTCAGGAGAAGCTGAGAGAAGCCAGACCGAGTCAGTCAGCTTGGAGAGGAGTTTGAGCCAGAACAGTTCAGTGGAAACAGCCCATTGGAGCTCAGGAAGAACAAAAAAGGGTGAGTTTCTTCACCAGTAAGTCTCAGAGGCTGAAAACCCTTCTAGGCCTAGGTTAGAGTGTACAGAGGCTGGAAGCTACCAAGACTAGACCTGGGTTAGCAGACTGAGGCAGTAAGCCTCGGAGATGACACTTGTATCAGGAGAATAAAAATTACTTTTACAATTACCTGTGACTCCAGATCCAGGAGTCCTGCTGTCCTCTTCTGCTCCCCATGGTTGCCCACACTGATGTGCACAGACACCTGTACATAATTTTGTTTTTATTTTTATTTTTTTTAATTTACATTGACTTTTTTTTTTTTTTTTTTTTTTGGTTTTTCGAGACAGGGTTTCTCTGTGTAGTCCTGGCTGTCCTGGAACTCACTCTGTAGACCAGGCTGGCCTCGAACTCAGAAATTTGCCTGTCTCTGCCTCCCAAGTGCTGGGATTATAGGCGTGCGCCACCACTGCCCGGCCATAATTTTGAAAAAGAGAACCAAATCTTTAAAAACAATGAAAGCAGGATAAGATTTCCACAAGGGACACTCCTTCCATGATGTCATAAGATTTCCGCAAGGGACACTCCTTCCATGGTGTTATTGCATCCACCCGTCACCATTCCCTGGTTCCAGGAGACCTCAGCACCCAGCCAAGGACCTGACAGACATTGTGAGTCTGAACATCCCACACCAGGCTGATGCTGTGGGGTTTGTTGGCCATCTTTTGAGGCTGAGGACACTTTAGCAGGCGAGTCCTGACGGGCAGAAGCAGGTCACTGGCCACCAGAATTTGAAGGTCCTAACCCACTCCTGAGTCCAGTCCCTCTCCTCTTCCTGGTCTACTAGGATGAGAGACATCTCAACCACACACTCCCACTGCAACAAACACTGCCGTTCCTTTCCCACCATGGTGGACTGAAACGCTCTCAATCCAAAACCATCTTCCTTCCCTTGAGCTGTTTCTATCGTGGCCTACTATGACAGTGTTACAACAGCAGCCAACACACCTTTACATCTCCATTCTCCATCTCTGCCCCCGGCTTTAACAATATTCTTTTGAGTTCTACAGATTTGTCTATTCTGGGAGTTTGGAAAGGAAGGACTCCCACAGTATGTGCCCTCTTTGTCCAACTTTTCCTATTTAGCATAACATTTCAGGCCATCCAGGTTGTAGCATCTGTGAGTGAGGAAGGACAGTTTTAATATTCCTCATTACTAGATGTCAACCTCCGGCTTCCACATGCACACATGCCACACACATGCAAACATGCATACATGCTTCCGTAGACAAAACACATATACACTTGCAAAAAAGTGAAAGAAGGGAGGAGGAAGGAAGGAGTTGAAAACAGGAAAAGCAGATGCCAGGCCTGGCGACACACACCCTTAACCTGGTCACTCAGGAGGCAGAGGCGGATCTCTGTGAGTTCAAGGCCAGCCTGGTCTACAGAGCGAAATCCAGTCTGAGACCAAGTCTCAAAAAATAAAGCAAGCAAACAAAGCAAGGGAGGGGAGAGCCCAGGAGGGGAAGCCTCAGACTCAGGCCCTGTTTACAGTCACCAGTGATTCCGACTTAACCCTTTCCCTTCCCTGGGGCTTGCATCTTCCCCCGAGGGATGAGTCCAGGCCCTGCGGGCCCTCTAGTTACAAACTCCAGTCCTATGTAAGAACACAGCCATGGACGAGATGGCCCAAGGGCTTCATGTGGCTCCTACAGGCCAGCTCTGCTGTTCTAGGGACTCAGCAAACATGTTATCATGCCATCCTCGAAGTAAATCAGAAAAGAAAACCCAGATGAACACTCCTATTGAAGCCAGTTTCTTGGGACTGATAATGTAACAAACAATAAACTTCATAAGATCACCTTGGAAAGCATTTGTCGGTTAAATCTCCTGGGATTGGCTTTAAATGGGGGAAGAAAAAAATGTAAATGCGTTCAAGATGGGGAACCATCTTCAATAAAAATAACTACATTTTACTTTTAAATTTTTCAAAAAAAATCATCTTCAAAAATATATAGCGTTAGATATTTTCCCCTTTTAGATCTTACAGTCATTTTGCATTTACTTAAATAAAGCTCTGGGGAAAAGAGCTTCAGAGCTATAATCCCAGGCCAGGAGGATGGCCCAGATGAGTGACTCTTCCTGGTCCTTGCTTAGTTATTTGGTTAGTGATGGTCGCACTGTGTCCTGAAACCAAACACCACTGTCATAGTGAGCGTTAACTGTCAGTTGACACAGCCTGGAGTCACCTGAGAAGGGAGTCTCAGTTGAAGGATTGCCCACATCAGACTGGCCTACAGGCATTGTCTTGGTTGTTAATTGATGCGGGAGGGCCCAGCCCACTGTGAGTAGAGCTATTCCCTAGGCTTGCAGCCCTGCGTATGAGAAAGCTAGCTAAGGTGACCTTGACCAAGCCAGCAAGCAGTGCTATGGAACCTTTAAGAGGTAGAGCCTTACCAGAAGAAAATGAACCACTAAAGGTGGGCCTTGACATTCTCCAGCCTACCCCTGTCCTCTCTCTGGTTCTTATCTGCTGAAGCAATGTGACCGGCTGCCCTACACTCCTGCCCCTGTTCCTTCCCCACCACAACTGACTATACCCTCACACTGGAAGCCACATAAACCTTCCCTCCCTTGTCAGACATTTGGCCGCAGTTACAGGGAAAGGAACAAATCCATCTTCACACATCCCAGGGCATCTATCTGTGTTAGCTACTTCTCTGTCGCTACGATAAATAGGGACCTTACAGAAGAGAGCGTTCCTTTTGGCTTCTGATTCCAGAGGAATGAAGACTGCATTGCTCAAGAAGATACTGCAATAAGTGGCGGGTGTGTTGGCAGGAGCAGGAATCTGAACGCTCACATCCTTAATAGCGAGAACTAAGATGAGAGAGAGCAGGAAGTAGGGGGAGGCTTTGAACTTGCAAAGCTTACCCCAGCAATATGCTTCCTCCAGCAAGGATGAACCTCTTATAACCTCCCCCTAAACTGCCTCTGTCTTAGTTATGGTTTTACAGCTGTGAAAAGACACCATGACCAAGGCAACTTGTATAAGGACAACATATATTTGGGGCTGGGTTATAGGTTCAGAGGGTCAGTCCATTATCATCAAGGCATACATCGTACATGGCACCAACCAGGCAGGCATGGTGCAGGAGGAGCTGAGAGTTCTACATCCTCATCTGAAGGCTGCTAGCAGAATACTGGCTTCTAGGCAGCTAGGATGAGGGTCTTAAAGCCCACACCCTCAGTGACACACCTACTCTAACAAGGGCACACCAACTCCACCAGGGCCATGCCTTCTAATAGTGCCACTCCCTGGGGCAAGCATATACAAACCATCACAGCCACCACATGGAGACTAAGTATTCAGATACATGAGAGTGTGGAGGACATTCTAACTTAAACCACCACACCAGCCATGAGCACTGTTGTGTTTGTAGAAGAATCTGGGGACTGAGGGTATGACTCAGTGGTAGAGTTCTCTCCTAGCATGCATAAGACTTGGGCTCAATCTCGGCACCAGGAGAAGAGGAAAGATATGGAAGAGGAGGAGGAGGAGAAGAAAGAAGAAGGGAAGCGGAGGGATGGGGAGAAAGATGAATGCTAATCGTAAGACCCTTAGGTTGAGAGAGAGAGCACTCAGCATATAGAATAGTATTAACTCTGGCTTCCCAGAAGCCATGCTCACTTAAGAACCAGAAACAGACCGGCTGGCTAGCATCGTGTGTGCATGTAGATATAAATACATACTGTTCGCCCTCTAATGGAGTCACTAAGGATTTCTAAATTTTTATTTTTGAGAAGTCTTCCTTAGATGACATCAGTATGAAAAGTTAGAGACAGGCCCAGTTTGCAGCCTTGACTGAGGGCTGACTGAGTGCCAAAGGAGGCCTAAATCCATCTGTGCGTATTTTCTTAACCATTGGAGCATAGGCATTCAGGATTCTGGAAGTCTGAGACAGATACAATAGCTTAGTGTGTGTTCTACAGTTACAGGCTTCCTGGGGTGTAGCACATTGGCCTGGTGCTGCTTGTATTCTAATACTAACTACTGGTTCCTCAAGAGGTGGTCGCCCCTGACAAGCAGACCATCATGTACTCAACGGATGCCATGGGAACCTTCTCCTCAAATTAATAAAAGGCTAGAGTCTGTGATTGGGCAGTGGCGGGGAAAGAGGTGGGACTGGAGGCTCCAGCAGGTGTTGTAGGTGGAGGGAGGAGGAAGATGGAAAAGGAGGAAGCTATCATGAACCAGAGCCACATGGCCAGGAGAAACAGCAAGTAACAAGGGGTCTTATCACTGGGGAATACGTTAGTATAGCCCTTGATCTGCCCAATCTAGGCATATGGCTTATAAATAAAATACCTGGACTGTGTGTCCTTTATATGGACTTATTAGGACAGTAAATTCCAACGACACTGGGAGGACTTGAGATCTGGGGTACTGGGTATACATGGATGCACTCCAGCTATCTAGGATGGAGAAAGTTAAAGAAAGGTGGTGTTACGGTTCCAAAATCAGAAAAGGGTCTGGGAGAATTCCCATGCATGTCTAGTGTTCACAGCATTACTGGGGAATTGAACTCTTAACTTAATGGCATTGCAAACCTCGATAAGGTACACAGTCTATGTGAGTGTCTACATTCGTGTGTGTGTGTGTGTGTGTGTGTGTGTGTGTGTGCATGCTTGTGTGTGTGAGAGAGAGTGGTGTGTGTGTGTGTGCATGCTTGTGTGTGTGTGTGTGTGTGTGTGTGTGTGTGTGTGTGTGTGTGTGTGTGTGTGTGTGTGCGTAATAGATTCTATCTCAGAAGACTCCAAGAGAAAGTTCTCCCACTGTCAGCTCAAATCCAATATTGAGTACCAGTACAGTGGGGACAAATTCGTCCTTGAAGCTACCAGTCAGGAAAAAAAACCTCTTCTCATGTACACATGAAGGCACGTGGGCCCTGGAGTGCAGGCAACATCTACCCTTTAATCAAGATAAAAACCCACTTCATTCCTCCCACTGGGACTTGTCTCCTCCCATCTCCCCAAACTCTTAAAAAGAACCCAGAATGGATCTGACTTCCATTCTTTAGAATGTGTTCTATGCTTTTACTGTCGTTTTTAATACACACTTTCTTTTTAAGAGGTGTGTGTGTGTGTGTGTGTGTGTGTGTGTGTGTGTGTGTGTACATGTGTGTGCTATGCCTGCAGAGGCCAGAAGAGGGCCTCAGATCCCCCTGAGCTGGAGTTACTGTGAGTTGAGCCACCAATGTGGTGCTAGTTGCTATTGAAATTTCATAAGTGATAGTTTTTTTCTTTATCCCACCTAGCTCCCGAATAAATGAGACAGAGACTTTAAGGTTTTTATTATAAGCTTTAGGGTACAATATCTGATCAGCTATTCATCTATTCTAATCCTCTAAACTAATTTGGCTTAATCACGGAGCTACACCAAAATCTCCAGCCAAAATCTCTGAGATACTTGTATTTTAGCATTGATTTGGCTTTCTGTGCTCCCGGTATTTTCCCATGGCATCTCCAGGACCCTCTCCACATGGTGAATTCTCCTCTCATGTGTGTGTGTGTGTGTGTGTGTGTGTGTGTGTGTGTGTTTCTCTCTCTTAGAATAAGCATTACTATGCCATGTCTACATTGCAACCAGATATGGGGGCAGGGAAACAGGCATTTGAATAACACGAGGATCATCTTCACCCAGTAACTGAAGCACCATGTCTACAGCTAGCAATGGATCTCAGGTCCTTTGAAGACCAGCAAGCTCTCTTAACTACTGAGCCCTCTCTAAAACCGCTACACTACCATGGTTACTACTCCATTGTGGAAGGCACTAAGAACCTGATCATTGCTTCTGGGGACATTTCCCATCCCCCTCCACTAACGGGATTGGAAGCTTGGCCCAGTGGCGGGAGTCAAGATGGTGCCATCTCCACAAAGACGTTAGCCAATCCCACGGGAAGGGATTAATAGCTGCTCTGGATTCCTTGTTATCCCCAGATGTGGAACAGTCAATGCCCAAACCAGGATGATCCTCTGAATGCTGGATGTGTTCCTTCTATCATGGGGGAGCTTAGAGGTAGCACGTAGTTGCCGGGCTTCCACACCTCTGTGGAGACGGGCTGCCCTCAGGAAGAAGTAAGGCCGGAGGACAGACAGTGATGTGTACTGTGATTCCTGGAGCAGCCAGCACTGAGCATGCTCTCCTGGGAGCAATTCCAACTGAACTCTCTGGGGACCCGGACTTTTCATTTATAGAGGGAATGGGAGATTTCAAGATGGCATGCTCCACAATGAGGCTTTCTAACTGAAATAGCAGATGAAGTCCCAAGGATATGAAGGCCAACCCTAGACACACCGTTCCATCTGCACAACCTTCCAGAGAAAGGGGACATCCAACCAAATGGGAAAGACTGGCTGCTCACGGGGAATGGAAGCTACTGAGAACAGACTTCTCCTCGGCTAGAAGAAATGAAAGGAGTCATTGAAACAGGTCCCCTCGGTTTACAAAGGCCGAGTTGTTAACCTGGCAGTCTGTCTTCAACAGTATCAGGCTTCTAGAGTGATCACAAAATAAAATGAAGAGCTCTTGAGACAGACATCAGCAAGAAGGCTCGAGAGAGAGAGAGCTCAGGAGTTAAGCGCACTGGCTGCTCTTCCAAAGGACCCAGGTTCAATTCCCAGCCCCTCCAGGCCAGCTTACAACTGTCTGTAACTCTTCTGATGCTATCTTTTGGCCTCCATAGGCACCAGGCACATATACACATGCGGGCCAAACATCCGTACACATTTAAAAAACCAAATCAGAGAGACCCTAAGACACTCTGCAGTGACACAGAAAATGTAAGAGACAGAGCCCTGAAGAAGTGCTGAGCCAGGCATGGATGGTTCACACCTACAATCCGTCATCTTCAGCTACCTAGTGAGTTCCAGGGGCCAGCCTGGGCTACATGACACCATGTTTTAGAAAACAAAAAACAACGGCAAAAAGAAGCCATAGCAAGCAGATAGGTTGGTAATATATTTTTGTTTGGTTGGATTTGGTTTTGGTTTTGTTTATTGGTCCTTCGGTTTCGGTTTTTCAAGACAAAGTTTCTCTGTGTAGTCCCCAGCTATCCTAGAACTCACTCTAGACCAGGCTGGCCTCAAACTCAGAGATCTGCCTGCTTCTTCCTCCTGAGTGCTGTAACTAAAGGTGTGCACCGCCACTGCTGGGCATTAATCTAAATGCTAATAGATGTTAGCTGTTAAAATTTAGAGGCTGACAAGCTGGCTTGACAGATAAAGGTACTTGCTGCCAACCGTGACAACCTGAGTTCCGTCCCCAGGATCCACGTGGTACCAGGAAAGATCCAACTTGAGAAACTTGTCCCCTGAACTCTATGGATGTGCTGTGCCATGCGCGCGCGTGCAGACAGACAGACAGACAGACAGACACACACACACACACACACACACACACTGATGTAGTCATTATGACGAGCCTTTCACAAATCATTACTAATTATCTAGATGTAAACGTTTACAAGCAGGATGGGAAATATACTTTAAGCACGAATACTGTAGACTACAGGAAAAGGGACAGAAATCTTCATAAGATCTTTTTGGAGTTTGTTTTGTTTTGTTTTTTACAGAGGACAATAATACAAAATAGTTTTACACTTTATTGTGTCAAGAATGCACAAGGAGCTGGGCAGTGGTGGTGCACACCTTTAATCCCGCACTTGGGAGGCAGAGGCAGGCGGATTTCTGAGTTCAGGGCCAGCCTGGTCTAGAGTGAGTTCTAGGATAGCTGGGGACTACACAGAGAAACTTTGTCTTGAAAAACCGAAACCAAAGGACCAAATAAACAAAACCAAAACCAAATCCAGGACAGCCAGAGCTACACAGAGAAACCCTGTCTCAAAACAACAACAACAACAACAACAACAACAAAACAAAACAAACAAACAAACAAAAAAACCAGAATGCACAGGGAGCTGAAGAGATGGCTCGGCAGTTAAGATCTCTGGCTGTTCTTGCAAAGGACCTGGGCTGGGTTCCAGCTCCCACACAGCAGCCCACGGGAGCCCATAACTCCAATGCCAGAGGATCTTCTGCCCTCTTCTGGCCTCCACTGGCACTGCATGCATGTGGTTCACAGACATATACTCAGGTACATACAAGTGTAGGGAAAGAAATAAAATACATATTTTCTTATAAAAAAGAATGCTCTTTTTATACAAGCTTTTCTTATGAGAAGCAGCAAGGCTGGAGAGAGGGCTCAGTGGGTGAAGGGCTTCCGGTGTAGGTGGGGCTGTGCCTGTCCCCATCAGCACTTGGCTGTGGCTGAGGTACGGTGGTGGCAGAGACAGGTGAATCCCCAGTTCGGTGTCTGTTCAGCAGAGCCTGCTGGCGAGTGTTGGGTTCCGTGGGAGACCTTGTCTCAAAGAGCAAGGGCCTGCGTTTGGCTTCCTATCCCTACCCCTCTAATCTCAGCACTTGGAAGATCTACATGACTTTGAGACCAGCCTGAACTACATAGTAAACTAGTAAACTCTAGGCTGGTCAGGACTACATATTGAGACCCTATCTCAATCATCAATCATTCATTCATTCATTCAATCAATCAATCAATCATCCAACCAGTCAGCATAAGGTGGGGTAGCCTCTCATAGGACTTACCCCCAACCCCCTTCCGCTTCTGGGCCCGTCAGCTTTCCTGTGTTCTAACTCATAAAGTAGTGTTACCCGTTTTGTCTTCCTATTTCTTTTCTTTAAAAAAAAAATCAATTTATGTGTTTGGGTGTTTGTCTGCATGTATTCTGTGCACCACACCCATGCCTGGGCCCTTAGAAGCCCGAAGTAGGTATTGGATCCCCTCGGAGTGGACTTAGGGATGGTTGAAAGCTGGGATTGAACTGGGTCTTCTAAGAGAACAGCCAGTGCTCTTGGCCACTGATCTATTCTCCAGCTCCCTATTTCTCATCCAGACACTGGCCAGAAACACGAGCATGTATGTCTTCTACTGACATACTGGGCTTTCTCGGGTTTTCTCGGAAGCTCTGACCTACCCACCCTTTCGGCCACGCTACTGACCTCCACCGCTGAGCTTGCTGGCCTTTGGGGTCCAGACTGAAGAGGACGCCACTTTGTGTCTTCCTCTTTCCACTGGATGGCTGCAGAGACTTAGAGCTCCCCTGCCTTGTTGTTCCCTTTGGACTCTAGTAAAATTGTCCTTGAGCTTCAAAAGGTGGAGAGAGAAAGAGGAAGGCACCCGAGGTCACCGTCTGGCTGCCATCTCCACACACAAATGCACACATGTTCACACGTGCATAAACACGCTCACAAGGAAAGCCTCACATCCGACATCTACAGAGCAAACAAGGAAGTTTGCAAATGCCTGGCATTCACTCAAAGTGTTGTGATCCACATCATAGAAACAGTTCACAGAAACATCCAGAAAAGCCGCGGCTGACAGAGTTAGTAAATAGATAAGAGCATTAAAAGGCAGAGGCAGGCGGGTCTCTGTGAGCTGGTGGCCAACCTGGTTCACAAAAAGAGTTACAGGACAGCCAGGGCTACACAGAGAAAACCTATCTTGAAGGGGAAAGAAGAGGAGGAGGACTAAGAGGAGGAAGAGGAGGAGGAGGAAGAAAAGAAAAGCTGTAACTAGAATTGGTGGTGGCTCATGCCTCTAACCCCCACACTGAAGAGGAGAGGCAGGTGGCTGTCTATGAGCTCAAGCCCAGCCTGGTCTAGAAATGAGTTCCAGGTCAGCCAGGCTACATAGAGAGATATCTGGTCTCACAACGGGGAGGAGGAAGAAACTAGGGTTGGCCAGAGGGCTCCGTGAGTAAGGGCACAAATTAATCATTTTGGTTTTGTTACTTGCTGTTGTTGTTTGTTTTGCTTATGTTTCTTGTTTTGTTTATTTAGGGTTTGTTAGTTTGCTTCTTGGTTCTCTGTATGTAGCCCCTGGCTTTCTTGGAACTGGCTGTCTGTAGACCAGGCTGGCCTCCAACTCAGAGATCCACCCACCTCTGCCTTCCAAATGCTGGGATTGTAGGCACAACACCCAGCACACATTAATTAATTCTTTAAAAGTAATTTTTAATATGTTCCAGAAGGTGGAGGAGAAGAGTTGAATGTGGTGAATTGTGGGAAATATTGGAAATGAGAGCTGGCATGTTTCTGTGCTAGTTCCAGCAAGGCAACTGGCGAGCTGCAGAGCCCCTGCCCAATGCGTCTCACTCTCTCCCCTCCACCGCTCCCCCCCACGCCCCCACCCCCGACACCCGCCATCTCTCTGGCGGGAAACCCCAAGTTCCTCTCGCTACCACACAGTGCCCCACACACCCCATGATCTGCCACCTCATCACCCAATTACCCGGTAAAATCAAGACTCTTAAAGCTTGATTTACCAATCAGATTTATGTATAAATAATATCACAATTTACAAGATGTCAATACAATACTTTTAGAGCCAATTGATAATGGTAAAAGCTTTATCCCCACATTTCTAACCTTATAAAATCATAGCTTCTTGTGGTTGGTAAATGCCTCCTAGACACACTTCTGAAACCATCTCAGTTCTTCCTCCTTCCCCTTTGGCATGCTCCCTCCCTCTGCCCTCTTAGCTCCGCCCCCTTTTCCCTGTCCAATCACAGATCTTCTCTGCACAAATGTAATTGGAAAAGGAAAATCCTGCGACATACCACCCTTCCTGTTTAAAACCTTCTCTCAAAATAAAATTTGAACACAACTATTATCATTTTGTAAATATATGATATAAGACAGACCTAACACCCAGTCCTACATTTTGACAATAAAATTGAACACTGTCCTCTATCCTAACTTAAAAGACTATATTTCTGCACCTGGCTATGTCTTGGCTTTAGATTGAATGC
The DNA here is from genome assembly GCA_964023405.1 of Apodemus agrarius. Taxonomy (NCBI): domain Eukaryota; kingdom Metazoa; phylum Chordata; class Mammalia; order Rodentia; family Muridae; genus Apodemus; species Apodemus agrarius. The sequence goes on along the minus strand of OZ030014.1, from coordinate 34,236,674 downwards.
CATCTGAAAACCTTCCTCTTAAAGCTGTTCCTCTCAAAGTAAAAAGCCTGGGTAGGCTAGGAGACCATGTAGCTTTTCAACCCCATCAGAAATCCAAGAACGACTGATATTAATTTAAAATGTAGGTCTGGAGAGATGGCGCAGTGGTTAAGAGCACTGACTGCTCTTCTGAAGGTCCTAAGTTCCAATCCCAGCAACCACATGGTGGTTTACAGCCATCCATAATGACATCTGACACCTTCTTCTGGTGTGTCTGACGACAGCTCCGTGTACTTACATATAATTATAAATAAATTTTAAAAAGAAAAAGAAAGAAAGAAAATATATAAGAAGCTTAACACTACTTCCAAAACTTAGCCTATTTATAGAGCCCACTGAACACCTGGACAGTCCCTCGCATCGAAATGTTGGAGCACCGGCCTTCAGCCTTCTGACTCATGAACATCTGACAGATGTTATAGAAGCAGAAATGTTAAGGATGAGCCTACTCTATCTCAGCAGAATCAAGCTGTCCTAAACCTGTAATTGTGTCCTTTCTTTGGACAGTATAATGTCTGTAGATGAAAAGAGGCAATTCTTGCCTAGTGGCTGCCTCGCCACGGCTGGAGTAGCTCAGAGATGCCCAGTTTCTTCTTTGAATCCAAGACAGGGAATGCTGTCAGGAGCGACTAGTCTCAACAACAAGTGAATAAATAACATTAAATGCCACAGTCTGTGGATTTCTGATGTTTTTGAAAACTAACTATCTATGTAAAGTAATCTGGACTGTTGTCAGTTAATTACTCTCAGCTATTTCTAATTAAAATATTGAAAACTCCCTAACAATAAACTCAGAGCCATGAATTTGCTATTTGGCTCTAAACTCGCAGGCTTAAACATCTCAGATCTGTTTATGACAACAGCAATAGAAGGAATGGGGCTAAACCTTGTATTTACAACTTTTTAGTATCAATAGAAGAAATATATACAAATGAAAACCTTGATTTTACATCAAAATAGATTCTGTACCAAAACAAGAACTTATGACTTGAATTTAGTAACAATTATAAAGATTTCTATTAAATGGGATTATGGCTATACAATCAATTCTAGCTATTCCCTCCCTGTTCTAAATATGCCTGTTTCTATATTCCCTAGAAAGACAACCTATTAATAACCCTCTCCAGCCCCAAAGCCCAGGGAACTGGGTTGGCAACTCTTCATAACTTCTTCAAGCTGAATATGGGCATTGAGATATTATGAAGGGGGAAGGGTAGGGAAAATAGGATTGATTAGTCACTGATGTCTGTGTCTTGATAGGGAAAATAGGATTGATTAGTCTCTGATGTCTGTGTCTTGACTGGATATGGCTGAAGTCCAGGATATCAGTCCAAGCAGGTCATTTCAGTATGTCTGACAAGGAAATTCACCAAGGCTGTTTATATCCTGTAAAATACAAATCTCAAAAAAAAATTAGTATCATCAAGATATATTTTTTGTTTGAGTCTCTGGAATCTAGTCCTCTGGAGGTTTCCCTTCAGAGTGATTAAGGTGTAAATACCTTAATCACCTTTTCCAAAAACACAAAGACAAAATGTTTTTTTTCCCAAATTAGCATATCATTGAGCCAGTAATCAGAAAACCCTTTATTTAGACCTCTCTCTCAGAGGAATAATATAACCACAAAACTCAAAATCACACCCAGTTTGAAAATCAAAACAATCTAAAACAAATGAAGTAAACGAAGATACTATATCTGCCTATACTAGGCATTTACTATCTTGCCAAGCAGGAAAAGACACTCAAGATTCACATGTAGACTACATTAGCAGAATATGAGCTTCCTCTGGATGGTTAAATAATCTATACAGACAACATTCAAAAGGTCCAACTTACCAATGATGTAGCTTCTAAACATTCTATTTCTTTATTTTACTATTTATTCGTGTATTTGAGTGCCACATGTGTCCTGTGGAGGCCATAAGAGGGTTGGGACACCTGGAGCTGGAGTTACAGTTGGTTGCTCTGCCTGGTGCAGGAACCAAAACCAGGACCTCTGCAAGAGCAGCAAGGGCTCCTGCCTGCCGAGCCCGCTCTCCAGCCCAGCTTCAGGACATCCTTGTCCACGTTTGTGCGTGAACACAGCTTTTCACTTCTCGTGGCATATATGGGGTGGTAGGTAGTACAGGCTCAGCTGGGACAAGTACGCTGACCCTTTTGAGGAGCCACCAGACTCTCCCACAGCACCACGTCACACCCCCACTGCTGGTCTGCGAACATTTCTCCATTTCTCCACATCTCTGTCTATACCTTCTACATGTCTTTGAATTATAGCCATCTTAAGTGGTGAAAGTGCTATGCTATCATGGTCTGGATATTTCTGTCTTAGTTAGGATTTCAATGTTGTGAGGAGACACCATGACCAGGGCAACTCGTACAGGACAATGGCATACAGTTTCAGAGGTTCAGTCCATTATCATCATAGTGGGAAGCACGGCAGCACACAGACAGACATTGTGCCGGAGAAACCAAAGGTTCTACATCTTGATCTGAAGGCAACCAGGAAGAGACTCTCTTCCATGGGAAGCCTGGAGGAGGGTCCCTTCTGCAGTGGGTGGAGCCTGAGCATAGGATCTCAAAGCCCACCTCCACAGTGACACACTTCCTCCAACCAGGCCACACCTCCTGATAGTAGCGCTTCCCACAGGCCAGGAGTATTCAAACCTCTACCCTGCTTCAGTGAGGCCTATTGCTGGTCAGATGTTCTATGAGATAAAAAATGCACATCTTAATCACTTCATTTGAATATTTCATTTTAAACCAAGAAATAATTGGGCTTCAGCGGCAGCCCAGCCTATACCTGCCCAAATGATCAGCCTGCATGCTTCAGGAGGTCCTCAGTGACCAAGGACACAGGTGAGAATTTTACCCAAATACCCATGCCAGCTGGCACACCTATATAGCTCAACTGACTTGGAGCCCCAACCCCCAAGGTCCACCTTCCTTCCAGCCCACACCCCCATCCAGGCCAGACAAGTGCCCTAACTCCCTCCCCAACACTATAGCCTGTGAGCCTCCCAGGAGGTCCACAGGAACCAGGGTTTCAGGAGGCCTGCTCTAACCAAAGACACAAAAGGCCCATACTAACCAGAGACAACACTGCCTGCCTCCAAGGAGACCAGCTCTAACTCAGGTCACAGCGCTACTGGGATCCAAGGAGGCCAGTTCCAGTCAGAGACACCCAAGCCAGTTAACACCAGAGGGAACCAAATGGCCAGATGCAAGCGCAAGATCATAAGCAACAGAACCCAATGCAATTTGACACCATCAGAACCCAGTCCTCCCACCATAGCAAGCCCTGGATACCCTAACATGTCTGAAAAGAAAGATACTGATCTAAAATGCCATCTCATGAAGATGATAGAGGCCTTTAAGGAGGATATAAAGAACTCTCTTAAAGAAATACAGGAAAACATAGGTAAAGAGGTAGAAGTCCTTAAAGAAGAAACAAATGAATCCCTTAAAGAAATATAGGAAAATACAACCATACATATGAAGGAATTGAACAAAATGATCCAAGAACTGATAACAGAACTAGAATCAATAAGGAAAACACAAAGGGAGGCAACCCTAGAAACAGACAACTTAGGAACGAGGTCAGGAACTGAAGATGCAAGCAGCACCAACAGAATACAAAAGACAGAAGAGAGAATCTCAGTTGTAGAAGACACCATAGAAAACACTGACACATTGGTCAAAGAAAATACAAAGTGTAATAAGTTTCTAACCCAAAATATCCAGGAAATTTGGACAAATGAAAAGATCAAACCTAAAAATAATAGGAATAGAAGAGGGTAAAGAATACCAGCTCAAAAGGCCAGAAAACATATTCAACAAAACTTCCCTAACCTAAAGAAAGAGATGGCCATGTATGTACAAGAAGCCTACATAACTCCAAACAGATTGGACCAGAACACTAGATTGGATCTAAAACACTAGATACACAGAACAAAGAAAGAATATTAAAAGCTGTAAGGAGGAAAGGCCAAGTAACATATAAAGGCAGATCTATCAGAATTACAACAGACTTCTCATCAGACACTCTAAAAGCCAGAAAATCCTGGGCAGATGTCATCTAGACCCTAAGAGAACACAAATACCAACTCTGGATACTGTACCCAGCAAAATTCTCAATCATCAAAGAGGGAGAAACCAAGATATTCCATGACAAAATCAAATTTACACAATATTTATCTACGAATCCAGCCCTACAGAGAATACTGGAATAAAATCTCTAATACAAGGAGGACAACTACACCTAAGAAAACATAAGAAACTAATCAGTTCACAACAAAACCAAAAGAAGAGAATCATACACACATACCACTTCCAGCAACAAAGGTAACTGAAACTAACAATCATCTGTCTTTAATATTTCTCAACATCAATGGACTCATTCCCCAATAAAAAGACCCAAATTAACAGACTGGATCCATAACAAGGTTCAGCATTCTGTTGCATACAAGAAACACACTTCAGTGACAAAGACAGACACTACCTCAGAGTAAAAGGCAGGGAAAAAAGTTTTCCAAGCAAATGGTCCCAAGAAACAAGCTGGAATGGCCATTCTAGTATTCAATAAAATAGACTTTCAACCAAAAGTTATCAAATGAGTTGAGGAAAGACAATTCCTATTTATCAAAAGAAAAATCCACCAAGAGGAGTCTCAGTCCTGAACATCTATGCCCCAAATGCAAAAGCACCCACATAAAAGAAACTTTACTAAAGCTCGAACCACACATTGAATCTCACACATTAATAGTGGGAGACTTCAACACCCACTCTCACCAATGGACAAGTCATTGAAACAGAACCTAAACAGAGACACAGAGAACTAACAGAAGTTATTAACAGATAATATAAATGTATTTAACAGATATCTACAGAAGAGTTCACCCCAAACAAGGGAATATACCTTTTTTCTCAGCACCTCATGGAACCTTCTCCAAAATCGACCACATACTCAGACATAAAACATGCTTTAATAGACACAAGAGGATTGGATAATCCCATGCATTCTATCAGATCACTATGGACTGAAGCTAGACTTCAATAACAACAAAAACAAGAGAAAGCCCACACACTCATGGAAACTGAACAATTCTCTGCTCAATAATAACTTAGTCAGGGAACAAAGAAAAAAATCAAAGACTTCAGAGAATTCAATGAAAATGAAGATACATCATATCCAAACTTATGGGACACAATGAAAGCAGTATTAAGAGGAAAATTCATAGCACTCAGTGCCTTCATAAAGAAATTGGAGAGATCCCATACAAGCAACTTAACACCACACCTGAAAGCTCTACAACAGAAAGAAGCAATCACACCCATGAGGAATAGAAGGCAGGAAATAGTCAAACTCAGGGCTGAAATTAACCGGTTAGAAACAAAGAGAACCATACAAAGAATCCACAAAAACAAGAACTGATTCTTTGAGAAAGTCAACTCGATAAATAAACCCTTAGCCAAATTAAGTAAAGGGCACAGAGACAGTATCCAAATTAACATAATCAGAAATGAAAAGGGAGACATAACAGAAACTGAGGAAATTCAAAAAAATCATCAGAACCTACTACCAGAGCCTATATTCTACAAAGCTGAAGAACCTAATAAAAGAATGTTTTTATGGACAGATACCACATACCAAAGTTATGTCAAGATCAGATAAACCATTTAAACAGTCCCATAACTCCTAAGGAAATAGAAGTAGTTATCAAAAACCTCCCAACCAATAAGAGCCCAGGGCTAGATGGTTTTAGTGCAGAATTCTATCAGACCTTCAAAGAAGAACTAATACCAATACTCTTCAAACTACTTCCCAAAATAAAAACAGAAGCAACACTACCTAACTCATTCTTTGAAGCCACAGTTACTCTGTGGCTCAGATACCTAAACCACACAAAGTTCCAACGAAGAAGAAGAACTTCAGACCAATCTTGCTTATGAGTATTAATGCAAAAATACTCAATAAAATTCTCACAACTTGAATCCAAGAATGATCATTCATCATGATCAAGTACGCTTCATCCCAGGAATGCAGAGATGGTTCAATATACAAAAATCCATAAACATAACACAGTATATAAACAAACACAAGGAAAAACGACATGGTCATCTCATTAGATGCTGAAAAAGCCTTTGACAAAGTGCAACACCCCTTCATGCAAAAAGTCCTGGAGATATCCTGCATTCATGGCACATACCTAAACATAATAAGAGCAATATACAGCAAACCAACAGTCAACATCAAATTAAGTGTAGAGAAACTAGAAGCAATCCCATTAAAATTTGGGACAAGACAAGGTTGCCCACTCTCACCCTATCTACTTAATATAGTACTCGAAGTTCTAGCTAGAGCAATTAGACAACAAAAGGATATCAAGGGGATATAAGTTGGAAAGGAAGAAGTCAAAGTATACACAAACGCATCCCAAAATTCCTCCAGAGAACTACTAGAGCTGAAAAACAACTTCAGCAAAGTGGCTGGATATAAAATGAACTCAAACAAATCAGTAGCCTTCCTTTATATAAATGATAAACAGGCTGATGAAGAAATTAGGAAAACAACACCCTTCACAATAACCACAAGTAGTGCAAAATATCTTGGTGTATCTCTTGCCAAACAAGTGACAGATCTATATAACAAGAACTTCAAATCCCTGAACAAAAGAAATCAAAGAATACCTCAGAAAATGGAAAGATCTCCCACGCTCATGGATTTGTAGGATTAACATATTGAAAATGGCCATCTTACCAAAAGCAATCTTTAGATTCAATGTAATCCCCATCAAAATTCCAACAGAATTCTTCACAGACACGGAAAGAACAATTCTCCACTTCATATGGAAAAACATAAAACCCAGGATAACCAAAAAAGTTCTCAACAATAAAAGAATGCTTCCAGGGGAATCACCATCCCTCATCTCAAGCTGTACTACAAAGCTATAGTGATAAGAACTGCATGCTATTCGTGCAGAGACAGACAGGTCAATCAATGGGATAAAATCGGAGACCCAGAAGTAAAACCCATATGTAGTGCACCCTCCAGAACCCTCTGGATTCATGAATAAAAGACACACAGACACAGACAGACAGACAGACAGACAGACAGACAGACACACACACACACACACATGCGCGCATGCCAGTTAATTTTAATATGCTTTAACTAGATCAAAGGCTGGGCAGTTCTAATCCTCCACCTGGCTAGCATACACATCCCTCCGGTACTCCTGGCTCCACATCTTCTAAATCTATGATTTATCTTTGCTGCACTATTACTGTCTGTGCTGCCCCTCTCACTGGCCACTTTCCCTCTCCACCTACATTTTGGACGAATTTTCTTCTGCAGCTCTAAATCTGATCCATCTCCCTCTAAGACATAGCAATCTCCCCGTGGTAATTTCCTTTCTCCCAGTCCTAGCCTGTGCAAATCTAACGGTCCTGCCTCAGTTTACCTGTCCAGCCATTGGCCATTGGCTTGTAGGGGGAGGTGCTGATACTAAGGTCTGGTTCCCTTATTGCTTCTTGACTTGTTAATAAAGAAGACCAAGAGTCAATTGCCGGGCGTAAGGTACAGATGGGACTTCCAGGTCTCAAGAGGAAAGGGAGATGCAGGGAAGGAGACTTTTTTCTGCCACTCTTTGGAATGAGAAGCATGCAGAAATCACGTAAGATCTTGGGGCAGCCAGGACCTGTGGCTCTGCTTCGAGTGGGTTGCTAGAGATGTTCAGCAGGGGCTGATTGGAACGGCCACTGAGTTTGAGGCGGAAGGAGAGACGGAGATGATGGTTTGGTAAGGGCACACATTTCTAGGCAGGAGGTATCTGCACCAACCAATTGGGCTAGCTGGCAGGTTCTAAAATAATAAAGCTGTCTATGTGTTCTTTATCCGAGGATTCAAAGGTCCCAGGAGTGGTGGGTAATGCTGCTGATCCCGGAGCAAAGGAGGATTGGAAGGAGAAGGCAGTCAGTGCTGGTGGCCCAATCCAGCTAAGCCGGGTGGAACAGAAGGGAACCAGGTGTGTGTGTGGGGGGGGCGGTGGTAGAGTGGTCGCAGCTCCCAGGCTAAGGCAGTAGTGTGCTTCCTAAAACTACACACAACATTGGCTATTCATTGATCAATCAAAGACCAACTGTGATCAAGGACCTTCAGTGTTTGGACACACAGATTCCCGATTTTGGGAGCCAGATTAATTCAAAGTGTTAGAAATAATACCCAACACCCATACACCTATGGACACTTTGACAAATAAGCCAAAAACACACAGTGGAAAAAGAAAGCATCTTCAATAAATGGTGCTGGTCTAACTGGTGGTCTGTGTGTAGAAGAATGAAAATAGGTAAATATTTATCACCTTGCACAAAGCTCAAGTCCAAGTGGATCAGAGTCCTCAACATAAAGCCAGATACACTGAATCTAATAGAAGAGAGAGTGGGAAAGAACCTGGAACTCATTGGCACAGGGGCAAATTTCCTGAGCAGAACACCAATGACGCAGGCTCTAAGATCAACAATTGATAAATGGGACCTCATGAAACTGAAAAGCTTCTGTAAGGCAGCTTTGAATACTGTCAATAGGACAAATTTGAAATCTACAGATTGGGGGAAAAATCTTCACTAACTCCACATCCAACAGAGGACTAATATCCAAAAATATAGAGAACTCAAGAAGTTAACCCAAATAACCCAATCAATAAATGGGGTAAAAAGCTAAACAGAGAATTCACAGCATAAGAATCTCAAATGGCAGCCAAGCGGTGGTGGTGCACGCCTGTAATCCCAGCACTTGGGAGGCAGAGGCAGGCAGATTTCTGAGTTTGATGCCAGCCTGGTCTACAGAGTGAGTTCCAGGACAGCCGGGACTATATAGAGAAACCCTGTCTTGAAAGAACCAAATCCAAAAACAAAAACAAAAACAAAAACAAAAACAAAATCAAAAAGAATCTCAAATGGCCAAGAAGCACTTAGAGAAACTTTCAAAGTCATTAGTCATCAGAGAAATACAAATCAAAATGACCTTGAGATTACACCTCTCACCAATCAGAAGGCTAAGATAAATAACTCAGGTGACAGCAGATGCTAGCAAGGATGTGGAGAAAGAGGAACACTCCTCCATTACTGGTGGGATTGCAAGCTGGAAATCAGTCTAGCAGTTCCTTAGAAAATTGGAAATAATTCTACCTGAAGACCCAGATATACCACTCTTGGGCATATACCCAAAAGATGCCACCAGGCTATAAGGACACGTTCTCCACCGTGTTCATAGCAGCCTTATATGTAATAACCAGAAGCTGAAAACAACCCAGATGTCCCTCAAACCAAGAATGGATACAGAAAATGTAGTTCATCTACACAATGGAATACTATTCAGCTATTTTTAAAAAAAACACAAAAACATCATGAATTATGCAAGCAAGTAGATGGCACTAGAAAATCTCATCCCGGGGGCTGGAGAGATGGCTCAGCAGGTAAGAGCACTGACTGCTCTTCTGAAGGTCCTGAGTTCAAATCCTAGCACCCACATGGTGGCTCACAACCATCCATAAAGAGATCTGATGCCCTCTTCTGGTGTGTCTGAAGACAGCTACAGTGTACTTACATGTAATAAATAAATAAATCTTAAAAAAAAAAAAAAAGAAAAAAAATGATCCCAAGTGAAGTAACTCAGACCGAAAATGACATGCATGGTATGTGCTCACTGATAAGTAGATATTAGCCAAAAAGTACAGAATACCTAGAATACAACCTACAAACGGTAAGAAGTGTAACAAGCAGAAATGCCCAAGTAAGGAGGTTCCAACCCCACTTAGAAGGGGAAAGAAATAATCACAGGAAGCAAAGAGATCGAAGGGACCTGGGTGGGAGAAGGAAAGGGGAGGGGGAAAGGGGAACAGGATTAGATATGGGGGAGGGGGACAGGAGAGAGGCCCAGAGGGTCAAGAGAATGAATGAAAATAAGCAGCCTGGGGGGGGGGCAGGAGGTGGGGAGACTCTAGAAAGTACCAGAGAGCTGTGAAGTGAGACACTTTCAAGACTCATTTGGGGTGACCTTATCCAAAATACCTGTCTTAGTCAGGGTTTCTGTTCCTGTACAAACATCATGACCAAGAAGCAAGTTAGGGAGGAAAGGGTTTATTGAGCTTACACTTCCACACAGCTGTTCATCACCAAAGGAAGTCAGGACTGGAACTCTAGCAGGTCAGGAAGCAGGAACTGATGCAGAGGCCATGGAGGGATGTTCCTTACTGGCTTGCTTCCCCTGGCTTGCTCAGCCTGCTCTCTTATAGAACCCAAGAATACCAGCCCAGAGATGGTACCACCCACAAGGGGCCCTCCCCACTTGATTACTAATTGACAAAATGCCCCACAGATAGATCTCATGGAGGCACTTCCCCAACTGAAACTCCTTTCTCTGTGATAACTCCAGCCTGGGTCAAGTTGACACACAAAACCCGCCAGTACGATACCCAACACTGGGGAAAAGGAACTTAAAGAGTCACCTCTAATGGATAGACAGGACCTCCAGTGGAGGGTCAGGTTTACTAACACGGTCAATGTTCCTGACCCAGAATTGTTCCCGTCTAGAAGAACTGCAGGGACCAAAGTGGAGAAGAGACTGAAGGAAAGGTGGCCCAATGACTGGCCCAACTTGAGATCGATCTCATGGTGGGGCACCAAGGTGACACTATTATAGATACTATGGTGTGCTTACAGACAGGAGCCTGGCATGGCTGTCCTCAGAGAGGCCCTACCAGCAACTGCTGAGACAGAAGCAGATACCTACACCCAACCATTGGACTGAAGTCAGGAACCTCTATGGCTGAATTAAGGGAAGGACTGAAGAAGCAGAAGGAGAGGGTGACCCCCTAGGCAAACTAGAAGGCCATACTGTGTGGAGTTTGACAACAGGGTGGCTTGAGAGATGGTTCAGTGGTTAAGGGCACTTGCTGTTCTTCAAGAGAACTAGAGTTTCGTTCCCAGCATCTATGTTGGGTAGCTCACTGATGCGTTCCACTCCGGCTCCAAGAGATTCAATACCCTCTTCTGACCTCCAAGAACATCCATCTAGGTCGGGATAGTATCTACTGTGCCTAGGCAAGATACAGTCACACACACACACACACACACACACACACACACAGACAGACACACACACACATACACACACACACAGACACACACACAGACACACACAGACACACACACACACACAGTCACACAGACACACAGACACAGACACACACACACAGACACACACACACACAGACACACACACAGTCACACAGACACACACACACAGACACACACACAGACAGACACACACACACAGAGAGACACACGCATAAATAAAAATAATGAAAAATAATAAATCTTTAAGAACGAAGAAGACTAGAGAGTAGAAAGAGACTGAGGAAGTAGGCTTGTTAGGTAAACAAGCTTCTTGGACAAGCAACAAAGGGCAGTAGGGGTGAGGCTCAGATGGTAGAGTGCTTACCGGATATGTATAAAGCCCTAGGTTAGTGGTTCTCGACCTGGGGGGTCACAACCCCCTTGGGGTCGCATGACCCTTTCACAGGGACTGCATATTAGAAATTGATATTATGATTCATAACAGTAGCGAAATTACAGT